>JAKEKT010000092.1:0-153550 GCA_021495925.1 Diplodia intermedia | reverse complement strand
ACCATTTATCGCCCACCATATCTCGAGACTCCCTCGTGTCACGGAAATCTCACCATACCGCCGCGCCAAGCAGCCATGTCCGGATTTACGACCCCAGACACGAGCCAGCAGATGGCATCAGGGCGTGTACGATCTCCATGTAAGACATAGGTAGATGAGACGTTAGGGACTTCCAAACATGTGTAACATTCTTGTGCATCCCACAAAGCTTTGCGTGCTCATGACGTATATTCAAATCAGTTAAGTCGAAGCGCTTTTCCAAATGAAGTGAGAACAAAAATCGGTATTAGGAGAAGAATTCATTGCACGATTGCCAAGAAACACACCTGTAGCAATTGGCGCCGGGCAAGTAATGAAAAAAAGGACGAGCGCAATTAATATTAACGCCAGACCAGCCGTGGTATCTCACCATCCATAGATCAGTGGATGCCCTGTTAGTAGTAAAAACGCCTTGAGCCAACTCAGTATTCAGCCCTCATGTTTATCATTGCCCATATAGCGAAAAGAGAAGAGAAAGACCAAAGCCTAGATCGATCGAAATTTCACATACTAGGGGGGAAAAAGGCCGTTATTCGAACCTGACCATACGTTTCTGCGCCGCCTCGCCGCCCACCTTTCTTTGATCGGAAGCGGCGATCGACGCAGCCAACCGCCTCCTCTCGCTGCGTTTCTGCCGCGCCTCCCTCGCCTCGCGCGCACGCCATTCCAGTATCTGCTGGCGGCGCTTGAGCGCGCGGTGCTGGGCGACGGCGTGCGTCGGGCGGAACCCTAGCCCGTTGATCCCGTAGCCATCGTCGTCGCGCTCCCGGTCAATCTCGTGCCCTGTGATCTCCGAGTCCTGCCACGTCAACGCGGCCTGGTCGGACGACGGTGGTGGCGGGGGTGCTAAGGATGACGACGCGGAGGTTGGGGAGCCCGATGACGTAGCGAAGGTCCGGATCGAAGGGGATGGCGACCGGCGATGTTGTAGCTTCGGGTTCGGGCGGCGCGTGGAGAGGAAGAGCTTTACGGAGGGTGAGGATGACGGTGATGGTCGTGTCCCTCCGTCGTCTGTCGCTGTCGTTGTTGCGGCGGCGAAGCGGACGGTTGGAGGCTGAGGCGTTTCCGCAATCTCCAGTACCGGCTGGGACGGCGGACTGCTCAGCTCGTGCTGATACGACAGGCGGTTTCCTCCCTCCTGCAGTGTGGACTGTTGGCTGTCGGCATGGCTGTCGCTATGTTTTGCCTTCTTCGTCGCATTGGTGCCTGCGTCGCCGCTGCCGAAGTCTATCACCGGGAGGGTGCTGCCTCCGCCTTTGTGGATCTGCAAGCGCTCGAATTGATTTGCGACTCGCGAGCGCGGGCTCTCGGAGCCGGACTCGACATTTGCTGCTGCGAGTAATGCGCTGGGTGCGCTACTGTGGGGATCGGAGGCGCTGGCGCAGCGCGCATCGATGGGTCCGGGGAAGGCGGATGTTGTATTCAGGCGGGGCGCGAAAGGTTGCGTCGTCGGTACAGCGGGGTCGGAAGGGCCGCGCTTGCGCTTGGGCGATGCTGTCATTTGCAGCGGCTCGGCGGGACGGGCGAAGCTGGTCTGCAATCGAGGAGGGAGTTCCAGATCATGCATTTGAAGAGAGCCAAGGTGGAGCCGGGTTTGTTTGGAAGATGTAGAGTGGTATGGGAGGGGGCGGAGCTGGAGTAATGCGTAGTGTGCGTGCCTCTGACCGGGCCTGGACTACTGGACCCTGTTTGCGCTCGTGCGCCTCACTTCTGCACGCAGATCCGCCTACCTGTAGGGCTGAATGGGCCTAAGAACCGGCCGATGGATTACTTGGATCAGACGCAGCTTACGATACCCGACAGATCTGTGCATTTCAAGATGGTGTGGTCGATTCGTCCGTTTAGCGATCGTGATTGCCAGCATTCAGCATACAGCCCTGTCTCACAACATGACTCACTGCGCCCTCTCGGTTCCATCACGACGTCGGCGCGAGAGTTGTTACATCAATTGGCCGGTCAGCACCAATCTCCGCCGGCTGCCAGTATCAAAGACTTGAAGAAAATGTGTGGTCAGTGCGCAGATTATCCGCGAAACGCGGGGTAATCGCCCATGAGTAGTCGAGTAGTTGGCTGGTGGAGCTTGTTTGTATTTGGCTTTTGGCACCTACATGCCCAGAGAATCCTCGATCGCTATGGAATCAAGCGCGCTCATCAAAGTTCGAGACTTCGCAGCAGGACCCCGTATCTACTCATACAAATAATGCCGTCGTAAGTTAATGAAGCTGGCCAGCATCACCACACCTTCCACCACGGCTTCTTCGCATTCATGCGCTCCTCTTCCAGTCTGTCGCTCTCTTCCTTGGCCTTCCGCCGTGCTGCAATGGTTTCCAGCTTCTTTGCCCGCTTCTCTTCTCGCTTTCTGTCCATGATTTCGACCGCCCTGGTCATGCCCTCGGCCTCCAGTCTGCGCTTCTGCTTGCAAAATTCGTAGGATGCGATTGAAGTGAAGACGAAAACACCGGCTGCCCAATTGCACGATTTTACAACGGGTTCTGGAAGCAAGTACTTAGCATTTAGTCACCTATAGTTGCTATGTAATAATACTTACTGCCCCAAATGGCCATCAAGCCTCCTGTGCCGAAGCCAGTGCCAATGCTCGTTAACAGAGCTTCTCTGACGCAGGGATATTTGTGGATCTCGAGAAAGTCCTTGGGCTGAATAGTTTTCAGCCCTGCCGACAGGTTCACGTCCCCAATTCTTTCGCCGCCGGCCGTGTGCTGCGTCCCGCCCGGCATGACATTGGGGTTGTCGCCTGATGCGGCAGGCACAAAGCTTTCGTACCGCTTGGCCGCATGGCGCACATTGGGGTCGCCGGATGGTGCTGCGTCAGGTGCGGCTGTGGGATCCTGTCTCGTGTCGTCGGCCATGGTGTGTTGCTGTGGCGGAGGTGAGCTTGGGGAATTCTATGATCGCATGAGCGTCGGAGGTTGGTGCGTCCAACGCCGACTGCCGACATTAGCGTCTGCTAAGCTCTCATTGGCCGGCGCGCGCTAACGCGTCGACGCGACCCCAGCTCGCGTCGTGCATCGGTGCAGCAAGCCCGAGATTCTTACTCCAGCCCGCAGGCGCAGACAACACGCCTGGCCCCTCACCTCTCCTCTCCGCCCTCTCCTCCCAGGCCGCTTTCCAATGTCGACGTTCAGATGATACCCCAATAATTCGTTTCTGCTGCCGAATACCCCGAACCGCACCCAGCGGCTCACTCGCTCTTTCGCAATGCCTCCACGCCGCGCCGGACAGCCGTTCAGGCGAATGGGCAAGAACGGCAACACTTCATACGGACCACGGAAAGGACCCAAGACGGTGGACGTGTCCGCCCTCCGCAGCAGCGAAGCGACATCACAAAATGAGAAACTTGAAGCTACACGGCTCGCTCACAGCATCGACGAGACCTTTGGTTTTGCGCGCTATGAGTCTGGCAAGAAGAAGGCTGGCTGGCTGTTCAACATGCACAGTACCACCATTGAGGACGACAACTACCCCGGAGGCCGCGCGGGTGTCGACTTCTACTTTATCGCCGACAATCAGGAAGAGTACTTCAAGGCGACCGTGGGATATGATCCGTACTTCTTGGTGGCAACAAAACGAGGGAAGGAGGCAGACGTTGAGGAGTGGTGCAAGCGCAACTTTGAGGGTCTGGTCAAGACTGTCTCGAAGGTTGAGAAGGAGGATCTCAGCATGCCGAATCATCTCCTGGGTTACCGCAGGACTTTCCTGAAGCTCGCCTTCGTCAATGTTCCAGACCTGTTGGCCGTGCGAAAGTCGCTATTTCCGATTGCGGAGACCAACAAGAAGAAGATGAATGCTATGGACACATATGCCGAGGTGGCGAGGTACGTTGTTTCCCCGCTGATGCTTACGACAGGAGCTGACAGCACCTGTAGCGCGAATGCGGGCTTTGACATATTCGACGACGACCAAGATTACGATAAACGACCCAATGGATTTGTAGACGCAAGTGATTTTATTGTTGATATCCGAGAGTATGACGTACCATACCACGTTCGAGTCGCCATTGATCTAGGTATGGCTTCCAAGATGCCCTCAAATGGGCAGGACTAACCTTGTATAGACATTCGCATCGGAAAATGGTACTGGGTAGAGGCAAAGCACGGCACCACAACTCTGTCCTGCATCGAAGACCGGTTAACGCGTGCCGACCCGGTTGTGATGGCATACGATATCGAAACCTCCAAAGCACCACTGAAATTCCCCGATTCTACAGTCGACCAGATCATGATGATTTCTTACATGATAGACGGGCAGGGTTTCCTCATCACCAACAGAGAAATTGTGTCCGAAGACATTGCAGACTTCGACTACACCCCAAAGCCCGAGTACGAGGGGCCTTTCATGATCTTCAACGAGCCGGACGAGAAAGCCATGATCGAGAAGTTTTTCGAGCACATCAAGATCGCAAAGCCCACGGTAATGGTCACTTACAACGGTGACTTTTTCGATTGGCCCTTTGTTGAAGCACGAGCGAGCATTCTGGGCATCGACATGTACCAAGAAATCGGTTTCCGGAAGAACAGCGAGGACATCTACCAGTCCGATTACTGCTGCCACTTGGACGCCTTCGCATGGGTAAACCGTGACAGTTATCTGCCTCAGGGAAGCCGTGGTTTAAAGGCTGTCACGGTTGCAAAGCTGGGTTATGATCCCGATGAGTTGGATCCGGAACTGATGACTCCCTACGCTTCGGAGAAGCCCCAGATCCTCGCCGAGTATTCAGTATCAGATGCAGTCGCAACGTACTACCTGTACATGAAATACGTCCATCCATTCATCTTCTCTCTCTGCACCATTATCCCTCTCGGCCCAGACGACGTGTTGCGGAAAGGCACCGGTACTCTTTGCGAGATGTTGCTGATGGTCCAAGCATATCAGAAAGAGATTGTGCTCCCCAACAAGCATGTGGCGCCTAGGGAATCCTTCTGGGATGGTCACCTTCTGGAATCTGAGACGTACGTGGGTGGTCACGTCGAAAGTATTGAAGCTGGTGTTTTCAGAAGTGACATACCTGTCAACTTCGCTCTCGATTCGGCAGCTTTCCAACAACTCATCGACGAGCTGGACGCAGCTTTGAAGTTCAGCATCACGGTCGAAGAGAAGAAATCTTTAGACGATATCACCAACTACGATGAGGTCAAAGAGCAGATTGCAGAGAAGCTACGGAATCTGAGGGACACTCCCAACAGGAACGAAAAACCTTCCATCTACCACTTGGACGTCGCCTCTATGTATCCCAACATCATGACAACAAACCGCCTTCAGCCGGATTCCATGGTCACAGAGGCAGACTGTGCCGCATGCGATTTCAACAGACCGGGCAAGACTTGCGATCGCCGGTTACCATGGGCTTGGAGAGGAGAATACTTGCCAGCCAAGAGAGACGAGTACAACATGATTCGGAACGCGTTGGAGAACGAAAGGTTCCCCGGGAAGAGGCCAGGCACAACAAGATCATTCCAAGAGCTCTCGCTCGACGAACAAGCCTCGATGATCAAGAAACGGTTACAGGACTACAGCAAAAAGATCTACCACAAAATCCACGAGTCCACCACAACGCAACGAGAGTCCATCATTTGCCAACGCGAGAACCCTTTCTATGTCGACACAGTCAGTACGTTTCGTGATCGTCGCTATGACTTCAAGGGAAAGCAAAAGGTGTGGAAGGGCAAGACGGACAGCCTAAAGGCATCTGGTGCAAGTTCGGCCGAAGTTGATGAGGCCAAGAAGATGATCATTCTGTTCGACTCCCTCCAGCTTGCGCATAAAGTCATCCTGAACAGTTTCTACGGCTACGTCATGAGAAAGGGTTCACGTTGGTACTCTCTGGAGATGGCTGGCATTACCTGTTTCACCGGCGCCAGCATCATTCAGATGGCTTGCCAGCTGGTGGAGAGGATAGGAAGACCACTTGAGCTGGACACGGATGGTATCTGGTGCATTCTGCCTGCAACCTTCCCAGAGAACTTCGCGTTCAAGACCAAAAACGGCAAGAAGGTCGCCATCTCTTACCCTTGCGTTATGCTGAACCACAGAGTCCACGACAAGTTCACCAACCACCAATACCAGGAGTTGAAAGACCCTGAAACCTTCCGTTACGAAACTCGCAGCGACAACAGTATTTTCTTCGAGGTTGACGGACCATACAAAGCTATGATTCTGCCCACTTCAAAGGAAGAGGATAAGAACTTGAAAAAGCGATATGCCGTGTTTAACCACGACGGCAGTCTGGCTGAGCTCAAGGGCTTCGAAGTCAAGAGAAGAGGAGAATTGAAGCTAATCAAGATCTTCCAAACTCAGATCTTCAAGTTCTTCCTTGAGGGTAGCACCCTCCAGGAGACTTATGCCGCCGTTGCTAAAGTGGCCGATCAGTGGCTGGACGTCCTGTACTCTCAGGGAACCACACTTGCCGACGAGGAGCTCATTGATCTCATTTGCGAGAACAAGAACATGACCAAGACTGTTGAGGAATACGGCGGCGCGAAGACCACTGCCATCACTACCGCGAGACGTCTGGCCGAGTTTCTGGGTGAGCAAATGATCAAGGACAAGGGCCTGAACTGCAAGTACATCATTTCTTCTCAGCCCAGAAACGCCCCAGTCACGGAACGGGCTATCCCGGTTGCCATATTCTCCGCCGAAGAGTCTGTCAAGAAGTACTTCTTGAGAAAGTGGTTGAAGTCCGATCCCGGGGACTGTGACCCTAGGACCATCACCGATTGGAGTTACTATCTAGAACGTCTTGGTTCGGTCATCCAGAAGCTCATCACAATCCCGGCCGCGCTCCAGAAACTCCGGAATCCTGTCCCTCGCGTTGCGCACCCCGATTGGCTTGAACGGAGAATCCGGATCAAGGACGATGTTTTCAAGCAAAAGAAGATGACGGACATGTTCGGGAAGAAGGCATTGGCTGACATCGACGCCAATGTTGTCACCAAGAAGGTCGTAGATCTCGAGGACTTTGGAGGGTCGCAAGTGGCCAAACCTAAGAGAGGCACGGTGACTAAGATGGTACAGAAGCGCAAAGCACCGGAACCCGCGGCACCAACGGATCCTTATGCCAGCTTGCCCTCTAAGATGCCGTCCATCACCGGAGACTATCAAGGATGGCTGAAATACCAAAAGCAGAAGTGGAAGATCCAGAGGCAGCAAAGGGCCCGAAGACGACAGCTTTTCGGTGAGAAGAGAACGGATGCTTCTGATGGCCTCGGGACATTTTTCAGGAACCAAGCGGAGCTGCTCTACCTAAACACATGGCAGCTTTTGCAATTACGCGAAGGCGACTTGCCCGGCGAGGTTAAGGCATTCGTGCTCATCGACAAAAAGGTGCATGTCATCAAGATCGTTGTCCCGCGACAAGTCTATCTGAATCTCCGCAACGACGACTTACCCGATGTATCAATCGACAATTGCAACGTAGAGAAGGTCGTCAACCACACCCTTCCGAATGGCCACCCGTCTGTTCACCTCTTCAAGCTTACCTTGCCTGAGCAAACATACGTCAACGAGTCGAAGAACCTCAACTTGCTATTCAACCACCCGAGTGTTGAAGGAGTTTACGAGACTCAGGTACCTTTGAATGTCCGCGCTATGCTCGAGCTTGGCAGTATATGTACCTTCGACGAGACGCAGCGCGGTGTTCTCGGCAAGGGCCTGGAGCAAGGATTCGACCTTTCTGCCCTCAGGCGTGTGCCAAACCAACAACCCTACCTGACTCAGAACCCACTTGGCTATCTCTACTTGCATCACATCATCGCTGGTGATCGGCAAATCTTCGCTCTGTTCTCAAGCAGCAAGGAGCAGGCCCATGTCATCGTCCTGAACCGCTCGAGAGACGTCCAGGGCCTCCCAAATCTGGACAAAATCTACAAGGATCATGTCGCCGCTCGGTTCCAAGCCTTTGACGGCCAGCCTTGGCAGGAAACGTTCGAATACCAGAGTGCTATACATTTCAAGACCGTGCAAGTCACGACGAAGCGGAAAGCACACCTTGAGGTAGCAGACGTGATCAAAAAGCTGAGGAATGATGAGTCCAGGCCCGTCATCCTCGTCGTCCGCGCGGAAAACCAAAGATTGCTTGCCCACGACATTCCGATCCTCAAGGACATGCCTGTCCTGCCTTTGCAACCTGATGAGTCGGACAAACAGCTGCCTCCTCTCGGCTGGCAGTCATTTGTCGCCAAGCGTCTGATCGACCATTACCTTGATCTCGGAACCTGGGTGGCGCACTTGATCGGGCTGGCTCAATACGGCGATCTCCCGCTCTGCAACCTGGAAAGAGACGACCCTCGCTTCCTCATTGACATTGCGTATGCCAGGCGACTGCAAAGAGAGAGAGTTGTGCTCTGGTGGTCCGAGGGCCCAAAGCCGGATCATGCCGGATACGAGAAGGACGACGTTCTCGGGCCTTTGGAGACGGTGGAAATGCCTTCCATCAACAACCCAGGAACCTACTCCTCAGTGTGCATTGATCTGGAGATCAAGAACCTCGCTATCAGCACCGTTCTGTCGTCTGCAATCATCAACGAGGCGGAAGGCTCCGATTCCGTGTCCTTCAACCCTGCGGCACCCACAGAAGATCAAGCAAGCGATGGGTCGAACGTTATCTACTCTGACAACGCCTTTGCATCTGCGGGCATCCTGGTCCTTCGTGAAATGGTCAAGTCCTGGTGGTCCGAGGCGGAGAAGGGCAGCTACATGGCCGATGTCATGGTGCAACACCTCGTTCGCTGGGTGGAATGTCCGGGCTCGTACCTGTATGACCGAGCTCTTCACTACTACGTGCAGATGATGTCGCGTAAAGCGCTCCAGCAGCTGATGTCTGACTTCCGCCGCGTGGGCTCACACGTTGTCTTTGCAAGCGCAAATCGACTACTACTTCAGACAACCAAGGGAGAAGTCGGTAACGCATA
This sequence comes from Diplodia intermedia, assembly GCA_021495925.1. Classification (NCBI taxonomy): domain Eukaryota; kingdom Fungi; phylum Ascomycota; class Dothideomycetes; order Botryosphaeriales; family Botryosphaeriaceae; genus Diplodia; species Diplodia intermedia. Next base: position 144,587 of record JAKEKT010000092.1, on the reverse strand, counting down.
TGCCTACAGTCAGTACATCTTGAAGACTGTCCATGCCAAGCCACTCTTCCAGAGCCTGGATTTGCAAATCAAGGAGTACTGGGACTATCTGGCATGGTATGACGAGTTCAACTACGGCGGTAAAGGATGTCAGGAGGTTGTCGAAGCAGAGAACCAGACGCTTGACACGATCATGTGCTGGCACTTTGCGACCTTCCTTCCACCGGCGCTGCAACCGGTATTCAACGACTGGGTGGTTGAGTTCATCGAGTTGATGCACACACGCAAGCGACCGCAACAACGGCCATCGTCCAGGGGCAACGGCGACGTACAGGTCGAATCGACCCCGCGCCAAACCCAACTGCCCTTCCGGCCCATGACCCAAGACCCCACCGACGGGCCCACCAACGTGCTCACCAAGTCCTTCACCAAGCCGCTCACCAAGCAGATCTCGGCCCTCGTCCGGCGCCAGCACCAGGAGCAGCTGCACGCCGAGCTCGCGCCCGACTGGCACTTCCCGTCGCTGCCGGGCACCAACCCGGAGGTGGCGCCGTCGCTGACCAACCCGGCCCTGCAGCTCGTCAAGTCCATCGCGCAGGTGCTCTCGCTCGACAAGAGCATCAACCTCGAGGCGCGCCTGCTGCGCAAGGACCTGCTGCGCCTCTTCGACGTGCGCGAGTTCAGCGCCGAGGCCGCCTTCGCCAACCCCGCCGCCAGCCTGTGGGTGCGCGGCCTCGTCTGCGACGACTGCACCGCCGTCCGCGACGTCGACCTGTGCCGCGACGCCGGCGTCGTGGTGTCCTCCTCTCCCACCGCGGAGGAGGGAGGAAGCGGGCCCAAGGGTGTCTTGAACTTGTCTTGCCCCGCGTGCCGCGCGCCGCACGACGCCAACCGCCTCGAGACCCGGCTTGCGGCGGACGTGCAGGCGCTCGTCCTGCGCTGGGTCGGGCAAGACGTCAAGTGTGGGAAGTGCGGTCGCTTGCAGAGCGAGACGGCGTGCTTCATGGAGCATTGCGCGTGCAGCGGGCGGTGGGTGTCGAGTCTGAGGAAGGAAGAGCTGGTGAGGAAGCTGAGGGTGTATGAGGGCGTTGCGCGGTGGTTTGGGTTTGGTGTTCTGGGAGCGTGCGTGGGGGAAGTGTTGGAGGGGGTTTAGATGATGGGTGGACTGGATGGGATGATATCAGTCGGCTATAGGTGTCTGGATAAAGGAGAGTGGAGTTTGTGGTGGCGGGCGTTGCGTATTGTTTTGCTTCCTGTCAAGCAGATGGAGTTTGGAGGCGAAGAAGCTGGAGGACATACTTTGGTGTTGAGGCGCGCTGTTCTTAGGTGTTTCCGGGCAGTTTTCCGAACAGATTCCACAATGGAGACTTTCTCAGGTAATGGATATCCAGGGTTATCACATGAAGAATGCAGGCATTAGAGTTGGACCAACCAATATGCAGTCATTACCAGTTGTGGCTGTGTACGGGAATTTACAGCTTGTCAGCCTCGTAGCCCTGCGATTGGGGTTTGGGTGTCCCGAAGCCCCACCCCATGGCCAGCACTGCATCAAACACATGGACATCAAGCCGGAGAATATACTCATTCGGAACATCAAGGACAGCACAAAATGGCACCAAAATATTCCGTACAGGGTATAGCTCGCCGACTTTAGGATATCGCGCTCCTATGCGTCCTTAAAGGAGTCTAAAACCAATTCAGCCACTGGTTTCACACCGCTCTATGCAGCACCGGAGGTAGTAAGCCAAGATCTCCGCGGCTTCAAGGCCGATGTCTTCTCATTAGGTTGTGTCTTTACCGAGATGATGTCTGCTATCTACTCCTTCCGGAGCGTCCTCTCATAAATCAGGGAGCAAAGTGGACTTCGACCATTTCACGCAAATATCACCGCAATTCAAAAGCTTCTGGGCGATCTTCCATCGAAGAAAGGACGAGAAAGGCTTCCGCCGAGGTCCCTGGCCCATGTTCGCAAAATGATCAGTTTTGAACCCAATGAGAGACCGAGCGCGGCAGAATTGAGGGACTGCCTCATTGATGACGGGTCTGTCTGTAATGCTACAAAGCCCGAGGCTTTCGAGATAGCACAGCCCCCGCCAAAGTATTGATCATTCCCTGCCTAAAGAGGAAGAATCACGAAGAACAAGTCGGCGTTTTCCAGTTCTCAAAGACACTTACCCGTACTCATCCACCCGTCGACGCCGCGTTTGTCTACAATGATGGATATCAGTTCCTTCACTTCAATTGTGATAAATTTTTTTTTGGGGGCTGGGCAGGTCTATTATCTGATTTTCATTGTGGGCACTTTCTACTATTTGTCTCTTTTCAGTAACGCATGCTCCCGTGAGACCAAATTGTAAACTATTCTGCATTGATCTATGACTCACGAGATCCGTTCAATGAGCAACGCACTGCATTCATCCACTTGGGAGTGATTCCCTGTTCGAGGTAGACAGAATGTCTGATAAGCGGCGGAAAACGCTTCGAAACTCCGTTTATAACGTTCGAACCAGGACACTTAACAGTATACGTCACACTAAACAAGCACAGGGCGTATGTAAAGCAAGTCAAGTTCATTCATCACAACTCATAGCGAATGTACGTAACAGCGTTCAACTCAATCGCAACCCAAGCCTTAATGAGCGACGACAACACTCAACAATCATCATCCCCACAAGTACATTCAGCACTTGTCATTCTCGGCCTTCCTCTCATCAAACACCCTCAGGACCTCCTCAGCCGCCTTGACGCCGCTGAGCGCCATGGCGCCGAACGTCGGGCCCATCCTGTTCGCGCCGTCGACCTCGGACAGCTCCATGCCGCCGACGACCAGGCCGGGCGCGACCTCGCGGGTGCGCTTGACGATGGCGTCCTCGGCGCGGCTCATGTCGAGGCCGCGCATGCCGCCGAGCCTCTCCAGCTGCTGCATGCTGACGAGGCGCTTGACGGAGAAGGCGCCGAAGGGCCCGTCGTGGCCCGTCGTGCTGACGATGACGGGCGCGTTGATGGTGTTGGGGTCCATGCACGACTGGTCGTCGTGGTGCATGCTGACGAGCGTCCAGTTGGTGACGACGCCGGCGATGCGCACGCCGCTGCCGTCGGCGAGCGGGCGCGTGATGAGGTCCTCGACGGCGGTCGCGTTGAAGAGCTTGACGTTGGGGAACTGGAGGACCTTGGAGAGGACGGTCGAGGTGAAGAGCGCGGCGTGCTTGACGACGACGTAGTTGGGGTTCGTCTCGTCCTCTTCGTACGGCACGCCCAGCTCGCGCAGGAAGGCGTCGGCGGGGCGGCGCATCACCATGGCGGAGAAGAGCTGGCCGCCGAGCCAGGCACCGCCGCCTATGTGTCGCCGTCAGTCCTCGGGGATCGTACGACAAAGGGGAGGTGAAGGGAAGAAAGCTTACCTGGAGCGACGCCAGCCTCGATGATGGCAATCTTCAGATCCGGACGGGCCTTGGCGAGCATGTAGGCGGTGCTTAGGCCGCACGAGCCGGCGCCGATGATGACGACGTCCGACTCGGCGTACGTGTCGAGGTCGGCGAAGTAGCGGCGCGTCATGGCGCGCGACACCTGGCTCTCGCGGATGGGCGCGAACTTGAACTCGTCCCACTTGCCCGCCATCTCGTCGACCGTCACGTTGAACATGTTGCCCTTGACGGCGCCGACGCCGTGCTTGATGGGCAGGTCCTTGGTGACGACCGGAGCCGCACGGTCAAGGGTGGGCGAGGTGGCGATCGGAGGAGACATTGTGGTTGGTGGTGGTGATTTGGTTAACTGGTGGAAGTCAGGATGACTGCCATCATGGCTGGGGAGGAGGGGCATGATTCTTCGACGCAGGTATTATCCTGATCAAGTTCAACCGTATAATCTCAGCAAGAACTCCTGACGCCTCGGTCGCAGAGGACAAAGGCATCGAAGAGCTCAAGCACCGGTTCATGCATCACTACAAACCTCAGTTATTTGATGACTGTTACTTGATCATGGATGGATAACTCCATCGAAGGTGTAATGCTCCCATGATGGGGTCTTTACTTGACAGAGTCTTGGGGCCTGGTGGTGTTAGTGAGCTGCGGACGAATGGGGTGGGGATTGGTACTTTTGGGATCAGCTAGACGATGCGTTCAGCGAGCTTTGATTGAAAAACACGGGAAGACGAGAGCTGTTGGGAGGGTTTTAAGCAGTCTCGAGCCCCGCACACGTGACGTGACGCTAACTGAGGGGTGGTTGACGATGCTCTTACGATTGGCGCCGCGTCCAGCCGTGCTCCACTCTAAAAAACATCTCATCAGCACCGCTAACAAGGAACACGATGTAAACGTTACCCACTGATGACGACTCTGATCGCCCATAAACCCCCTCTCTAAGGATCGTGAACGAAACACCGTCTGAGCCACCCTCGCACTGCAATTTGATCGGCGGTAGATAGCAAACACCCACCGTGACTGGACCCAAGGAATTGACAGCTGAAGCGGGCCGCCCGTGGCTTCGAGGAAAATGGCGCATCTCGGCGCCGGCTGGCTCCTTCGACAGTCCATCACTCCATCAGTGAAGAGTCATTCGAAGAAAGCTAGGATGGGTCTATTGGAGGCCTGCTGGCTAGTATCCACCTGGTGAAGGGGGTCGAAGTCCTTATTCGGCGAGTTATTTGTCGTCATCTCATACTGTTGCTCCATATTAACGTCCCAACCGTTACACTCATCGTCGGAAGAACAAACCGCAGCACAACAAAAGCTTACCCTGGCCAAGTTTGCGGAACAGCTCCTTCTAATCAACATTACGCTGCAATCAACCGCAAGCCTCCATGCCGGGCCATCCAAGTAGTCCGAGTCGTTGGCAAGGTTTCATTCAGCGAGTAACTACATCAGGTCCATAGGTCGAATTATCAATGTAGCATTTTTCGTGCAGGGGCCCTTTTGCAAGCCGCCACTATAAACAAAACCCGTCCCTCCCGCATACCTATGGTCAAGAAGAATGAAAGCCCGGTATTTCGCAAAACGCCAGATACGCCCGCCGCCGTATCGGTACAATGCAGCATTTTCCGTCCGAAAATTCACGCTGTTGTCCCCAGAATCATGCTCCATGCACCGCGTGCTCACGTCGTAGCAAAGAAACCGTCTACTCCGACTTTCTCTTCTTCTTCTTGTCCTTCTTCTCGCCCTCGGCCTTCCTCTTCTTCTTGTCCGACTCGTCGATGGCGCCCTCGCTCTTGCGCTTCTTCTTCTTCTCCTTCTTGTCCTCCTTCTCCTCGTTGTCGACCATCGACACGTCACCGTCCACGTCCTTGGACTTCTTGGACTTCTTCTCCTTCTTCTCCTTCTTGGCCGGCTTCTCGTCTTCGCTTGCCTCGCCAGCATCGACCTCGATGTCACCGAGCACCTTGTCCATAGCGTTTTTCTGCTGCAGTCAGTAAACATATCATCGAGGGGATATTCCAAGTCAACTTACCATGGCAACCTCGTTCTTGGTGGGCGCAACACCAGTACGGTAGAATTCAAGACGCTCCTCGACCTGGGCACGCAGAGCCTCACCGAACTTGGTGGTCGGGTTCTCCGAGAAGTTGTCAATTCTCGAAGCAATCGTGCACTTGTTGGCGAGGAAGCGGGAGATGCGGCCCTTGTTCTTGGCGCCAGCCTTGCCGATGAACGACGAATGATAGATCAGACCGTACTTGGGAGTGTTGCCCTTGGTCTTGAGCGCCCTGAAGAGAGCCTTCTCGGCACCGAGGATCTGGACCGTAGACGCGGCGTACTTGGACAGGTTGGTCAAGCTACCGGCCTTGGAAATGAGGCGAGCGCCAACAGTCTCGCCAATGAGAGCAGCCAGGTTGGGCGCGACAACGTTCATCTTGCTGACAAGGTAACCGCTCAGAGACTTGCGGTACGAAGAAAGGCTCAGGGCGCGGTTGGCGAAAAGCATAACGCTGTCCAAATCGGTCTCGGAGATGTCCCTACCCATGCTGACGCGGGCGGCGTTGATGATGTCGGTCGCAACGGACTCATCATCGTCCACGATGGCAGCCAGGTCGTGCAGCTTGTCCTCGTTCAGGGTGCTCTTGTTGCCAATGAAGATGGCGAGCTTGACATACTTGTGGTTGTCGGGAACGATCTTGACAAGCTCGGGGAAGTGCCAGCCGTACCACTCCCTCACGCGCATGCAGAAAGTGTTGACAGCCTTGTCGAGCTGGTCGAGGGTAGCAATGGCCTGGATGATGTGGTTGTCGTTCTTCTGGACGCTGAACTTCACCTTGGCGCGGGAGTAGGCGTGGCCGAGACCAAGCTGAGCACGGTCGACATCGCCCTCCTGGAGCTGCTTGAGAAGCTTGGGGGCGTGGAGGCGGAGACCACGCAGAAGATCAGCGACGACCTCGCTGACTTCGGCGGTCTCGCACTCGATGTACGGGAAGTTCGCCTTGATGCTACCAGCCAGGTTCTTCTCCTGAACACCGAGCGTGATCTTGTTCTTCTTGCCGGGGTTCGGGATGTGCATCTCGAGGATGGACTTGAGGTAGTCGGAGCAGATGCCCTCGGAAATGTCGTTCTGGTTCTCGAGAGCCTGGGCAGCGCCTTGGAAGGGAGCGAAGCCCTGGACAGCGACCATCTTGCCGAAGGTCGCGAGGTCCTTGGCCTTCTGCTGGACCTCCTTCAGACGGTTGCCGATGGAGTCAGCCTGGAGCTGCACCTTGAAGACCTGCGTGGGGTGAGTACAGAGCTTCACTTTTTTCGGATGCGGACACTGACGGCATAGCCCACGGGGGACTCGTGCAGGAGGTAGTCGACAGACATGGCGGCGACGTCGCGAAGCGATTGCGATGAGCGAGAGAGTAAGCCCAGACCGGGGGCTGTCTGGTTGGCAATGGTCGTGCTTCGTGTCGCCGGCTGCTGGTCGCTCGTTGTGCGTCTTGATGCGACAAAAAGTTTCGGGGCCAAGACCTTTCACCCGCGCCTTACCCCGCCGGGACTAGCGCCGACTTTTGGCGAGGCGCCGCAGATTCCGCTCTGGTGCTGGCAACTTGACCTGGGGCCTGAGCCGGCTTGTGCTTGTCGCGTCCAGCAGCTCCTGCGACATCAGCACCGCGTCCACTCGCCGAATCGCCGCGCATCGCATCGCCCACTTCCTGCCGCTCGCCGCATTGCCCCCCACGCCGCCCTCGGCGCGCATCGCCCACCATGGTCTCCCAGGATGCTGGCAGCGCGACCCCAATCCCAACCACCGAAACCGCGCCAGATGCGCCGGAGAGCGACATTCCAGAGGAGAAATGGAAGGCCATGCAAACCGTTCTCAACAATGTTTACAACCACAGGATTGAGGAGTAAGTTGCCCTGTATCTGCGCGCTACCTGTGCATCGCTTGCAGCCCTCTGCAACACGCCACTCACGACGCGCAGTGGTTACGATCCGTCCAAGCTCTTCCAGCGCAAGATCAACAAGCGCCAACTGCCCGATTACTACGAAGTCATCAAGGAGCCGATGGCCCTGAGCATCATCAAACAGAAAGTCCACGGCAAGGAGTACACAAGCTTCGAGGATTACGTCCGCGACTTTTCCCTCATTACCTACAACGCCCAGGTCTACAACCGGCAGGACTCTCAGGCACACCAGGACGCGCTCGTCATCAAGGAATTCTTCGAGTCGGAGCTGAAGCGCTTGATCGAGGAGAAGATCATTGTCGAGGATGAGGCGAAGATACCATATCTGGGCGAGATCCCCACCTACGAGGACCCGGCGCCAGAGGAGCCTGAGGAGGAAGAAGAAGAGGAGGAGGAGGAGGAAGACGATGAAGAGGATGAGGACGACGATGACGAGAAGCCGAGACGCAAGCGAGGCGGCCCCAGGTCAACCGCAGCCATCACAAAACGCGAGAGTGGAGGCGGCAAGGAGGACACCAAGGACAAGGCCGCGGCGAATGATGCTGAGTCGCGCAAGAAAAGAGGGCGGCCACCGCGGGTGGACACTCCGATGGAAGCCCGGATCAAGGCCATCATGAAGGCCATTCGGAAGCCCAGGAACGATCAGAACCAGCTGATGGTCAGCCATTTCGAACGTGTCCCCGACAAAAACGTCATGCCCGAGTACCACAACGAAATCAAAATCCCCATGGCTATGGATATTCTCAAGAAGAAGCTGAAGAGGAAGAAGTACCAATCCATCGACCAGTTCATGAAGGATGTCGAAGTCATGTTCGAAAACGCCAAGTCGTACAACGAAGACGAAAGCCAAATTTATAAGGACGCCGTCTATCTGCAAAAAGAGGCCCGGAAGGCTGCCGACGAGGAGAAGAAAAAGCCAGACTCCGACTATGTCATGGAGGATGGGCGGATACCCATGCCTGAAGGCATCCTGCACAACGGCGAGCTTTGGAGGGTTGGCGACTGGGTGCATATCCAAAATGCCAATGATCTGACCAAGCCCATCGTTGCTCAGATATATCGAACATGGCAGGACTCCGAGGGCGGCAAGTGGGTCAACGCATGCTGGTACTACAGACCAGAACAAACAGTGCATCGCTTCGATCGCCATTTCTACGAAAACGAGGTCGTCAAGACTGGACAGTACCGTGACCACCCCATTGACGAGGTGATCGATAAGTGTTTCGTCATGTTCTTCACCCGCTACAACAAGGGCCGGCCAAGGAACCTTCCCGCAGACAAGGAGATCTATGTCTGCGAGGCGCGCTATAACGAAGAGAAGCACAAGCTCAATAAGATCAAGACGTGGGCCAGTTGCTTGCCCGATGAGGTCCGAGACAAAGATTACGAGATGGACTTGTTTGATGCGCCGCGCAAGATCAGGAAAGTGCCAAGTCCCATCGCATATCTTCTGAAGGACGATGCAAAGGAAAGCGACGACCTACCTGAACCTGAATGGGGAGCAGCAAACGCCCCGCCAAAGATTGGTGCAGTCCACAAGCGGCCGCGAGACCCCAAGGAATCACCACCACCAGAGCCAACACCCTCACCACCTCCACAACCTCCACCACCGCCGCGCCAGGACTCCAACATGTCGGCCCACGCAGCAAACGGCGCCAACGGTCAACGACCAGACTTTCCCATGGGAGCATCACAAACGCCAGGTGCTGCCCCAACGCCGCAACCTCACCACTCGCAACCTGCATACACGCCCCAGCCACACACCTACCACCAGCATTCCGCCTCACCCGCCCCGCCGATGCAACCCCTCGGCGCATCACACCCGAACAGCTTCGGCGCAGGCCTCACACCCCACACAAGTGCCTACGCCGCCCCGCCCAGCGTCGCGACGCCCGTCCCCTCGACCTACTCCACCGGCCCGGTCATGCCGTCCACCCTCTACGCCCAGCAGCTCCGCTCGCAGCAGCACGCCTCGCACCTCCCCAGTAGTGCTGCCGCCGCCGCCGCCTCATCCATTGCCAATCCATACGCCACACCACACACGCCCTACGGCGCGCCGCCCACGCTGGGTGGCAGCGTGCTCAACCCGCAGTCGTACAAGCCGGCCCAGGCCATCGAGGTCTACCGCCTCGACGACCACACCAACGCGACCATCCCGCCGCGCGTCCGCGCGCAGTTTCAGCAGGACGAGCAAGGCCGCGTGCTCTTCTTCACCGCGCCGCCGCTCGACGCACTACCACCGGGCAGCGGCAGCGGCGACGGTAAGGCCGGCGACAGCAACAACGTCGGCGCCGGCGGCCTCGCCCACGACGTCCGCTACCTCGCCGCCAAGAAGAAGCGCGAGGCGCTCCTGCGCGAACGGAAGCGCAAGGCGGCCGGAGACGACGAGGGCGCAGCCGCAGCCGCGAACAAAAAGGCACGCACCCAGCAGCAGCAGCAGCAGAAACAACAAGAAGCCGACCTCGCCCTCCGCCAGCAAATCGACCACCTCACCGTCCGCGCCGCCAAGGCCCTCGAGCAACAACTCCGCGCCGCCACCGAGCGCGACTTTGAAGAACTGCTCGCTTTCGCCCCCTCCGCCGACGCCGAAGACGACAGCAGCAGCGAAGGAGGAGAAGAACAACGCTGGAAGCGCCGCATGCAGCACGAGCTCGACCGTCTGGGCGAGGTGCAGCGGGAGTTGCTGCGCAAGGAACTCGTCCGCGAGGAGGCCGAGGAGCGGTGGAGACGGTCGCATGAGGTGAAGGTGACGGGGACGACGGCGTTGTTGGAGGATTAGGTTTGGTTCGGTTGGGTTGGATTTACTTTCTTTCCGTGTGAGGGAGAGAGAACTGACTGGGGAGGTGCAGGGAGTGAGTGGTCGTTATATTGCTGAATGCGTGCGAAAGGGAGGCTAATTTTCTCTCTCTCTCTCTCTCTTTCTCGTCGTGTTGTACGAGTAGACGGGTTTGGGAGATCCAGGCAGGCAAGAATGAGACGGAAAGATCAGATACAAACGTTCATAGAATTCCAGGCTTGGGAACTTGCAGAGTTCATGGTGCGCGTGAAGACGTGTTGGTGGAGTATCGACATTGTTGTCTCAAGTCAAGGCCTCGGGAAAAAGAGCTGTAAGTGAGTGGCAACAAGCCGTTTGACGTGAGCCTGTTCACCAGTAATGTTGCCTCATGTTTAACTCATGCCCTCATGGGGCATGCGCAAGACGTTGCGTTGATCAGACATTCCGTTCTACGATTGAATTCGATACGGTCTTTTACCAAGGCCAAGCAACGGATAGGAACGCCCTACCAAACAAGATAGACGCGTACAGCAGGCAAGGAAGAGAGAAAAGAGATACCGCATTTGTTTGGTTTTCATATCTGTCTCCCAAAGAGGAGCACCATGACCCAACCCCACCTATAACGCCTGTACAATAGATAAAAGCACCTCGGTGGAAGTAGGCTTACTCCATCACCCCATCAACATACCATCTCACGTGATCTCGTCAAAAATGACCGGCATGAAGTGATTTTTAAGCTCAGACGCCAGCTTCCTCCGGGGAAACATTAAGGCTCCAATCAATGGGGCCGTTCTCATCGCCGTAGCGTTGCTTGAGCCACTCATTGGCCTTCTTGAAGTGGTCATTGTCAAACTATATAGGAATCGTCGTTAGTCAATTGTTTTCCGGTTCAGATACTGATGGAAATGTGACGGAAAATGCATTGTGCCCTCAGAGCTCTCTTTGAAAATCAGCGCCTTCGCCTGAAACAAGCAAAACTCCCTCCTTGCACACGAATACCTGGTTATTCCAATTGGAATGACGCTAGGTGTGTCGTAGCAAGAAGGATGCTGGGCAAGTCACACGTGGAGACTCATAAGTATCTGATTGCGACAAGAGGTCGTTCATCACCGGGCACCTGTGCACAGCGTGCAACTTGTATAAGGACGGAAAAACTTACGAATCCTCTATGAGCGCTCAACGGGCTCGGATGAACGCTCTTCAACACCAGGTGCCGTTGACTGTTCACACTCTTGCACCTGTTCTGCGCCGGAGTGCCCCAGGCCAAGAACACGACGCCATTTGTACGCACGCGGTTCACCGTGTCGATGACCTTCTGTGTGAAGCGCTCCCAGCCCTTCTGGCTGTGACTGTTGGCCTCGTGCGCGCGCACAGTCAGGCACGCGTTCAGCAACAGCACGCCGCGGTCCGCCCACGGAGTCAAGAGTCCACCGTTGTCGGGGGGCGCCTCAAAGTCAGGGTATTGCTTCTTCAGCGCAGTATAGATATTCTTGAGCGAAGGCGGGGCGCGAGTAGGCGGCCGGACGGAGAAGCAGAGGCCATGAGCTTGGTTGTAGTTGTGGTAGGGGTCTTGACCCAGGATGACGGCTTTGACGGTATTGAGAGGTGTGTGGCGAGACCTGTTTGGGCGGAAGAGTCAGACATACATATGGAGCAAGAAAGAATAGGCTAAAGTCATGGTGCTAGAGAAGGCTTTCGGATTGACTTCAATTGGGACAGGTTTGAAACGGGAGCGGTCGAAGACCTCGGCGATTTTGGGAATGACGTCTATCCAACTCTGGGTAGGGGTTTGACTGGCCAAGCAGGGCCAATTGCTTCCACAGCGCCAGCGACGATCTTTCTCAGTGATCGAAAGATCGCAATTGCATGTGAACAGAGCATGCGGTGAGAAGTGAAGCGAGGCGATGGAATGCGTCTGTGGAAGCGACCATTGGCCGACCGGGCGGCACTGCAGCCAGCACACCAAATGTTGTGAATGCACTTACCATGAGTAGATATCAGGCTCCGGCGGAAAGATCTTCTTGCCATCCTCTTTCTCCTTGTTGATAAAGCGCTTGAGATTGAGAAATTCTGGGGAGGTAATCTCTTCCTTGAGATGAAGTAACCAGCTCTCGTGCAGAGTTTCGATCTCGAGCTTCAGCAGATCTCTCTGCTCGTCTGTGAGCTTCGCAGCCCAGGCGTCTTTGTCAAATTTGGCAGTCGGCTTGATGGCAGCACCCTCGGCGGACACGACGGGCTTAGGCGGGCCAAAGAAGGCGGTGATGCTGCCATTGGCCTTTGGCTTCTTCGCCTCGGTGGCGACGGCGTCTGTTGCCTTGCGCTTGAGCGACATGACGATAAGTGTGTGTAAGAAATGATGCGTTTGGGTGAATTGTGGTCGAAATCTGTGGTGGTTCAAGTGTCGAGTTAGGCGGCAAGCTGCGCGTCGCGTTGGATAAGGCAATCGCGGCCGGGGTCCAGGTCGCGCGTCGCGCGTTTGGTTGGGGGACGCGTTCGCGCGTGGAAGGCACGTCCCACCTGACTGATCTGATGTTGCGTCACACGCATCCTGCCCGGCTTCCAGGCGTGCCACGCAGATGACCGATGACCTCAAACGGGGAGGCAGCAACGGTCTTGACAGGTTATTTTGCGGGGAAGGAGCGACAGCATGGCAGGCATGGCAGATGGCAGATCTATAAAAGAAGCCCAGATGAGATCTTGCTGGAGCTTTCTTCAACAACATCTTCCACTCCATCAAAGCCTCCATCTCGGCCTTTCATCTGCAAAACTATAACCGAAAACAACACACTCGACCAACATGGCTGACTCCAACCCCGCCAAATTTGCCAACCGCCCTACTGAGGAGGTATGTGACCTGTCTCATTTCCTACGAGCACGATAAACCCCCGTGCTTCTCCACAAGCGAGGACTCAACAGATGCATCGTGCTATCACTCGCAATAGCCTTTGCGTTCCTGCATCTGATCTGCTCAAACGGAACCTTGGGACCAACCGATCAGGCTTGCTGATTCTGCCAGGTCCGTGATATCGCCTCCAAGGGCGGCCATGCTGCTGCCGGCCACACCGTAAGCCGACACCCCTCCCCATGAACCGAAAACATCAAGCTGACGCAGTTCGCGTAAGGGTCCCGCTGTCGAACAGGAGCGTAACTCCGACGGCACCTTTGCCGGAATCGCGCATGGCGTAAGTGAATCCACAACTCTGCAACGCAGTGTGCCGAAAGCTGACCAAAGCACAGGAATCTCACCCGCCGGGCCGCAACGCTGACGGCACGTTCGTCAAGAACAGCGAGGCCGCCAAGGAGGCTGGCCACAAGGGTGGTGTCCACTGAACGTCGGATACTCGCGGGATACGGAACGATTTGACGGAGTGATGGAATCTCCTTACGACTTATGATGGGTGTTTAGGCTCGTCGCCTACGGGATTGCTAGACAGCCTTGCGAAAACACAATGGGATGGAATTCACGGCTGGCCGATGAGCATAATGCTGGGTGACTTGTAACATACCGGAGCCAGTCAACCTCCGACACGGCGCGGCAGGACGGCTCCAGGCGAGATGGGAGGTTCGGTGATATTAACAGTTCGGGTGATGCGTGGCAGGATGGCCCGGATCAGTTCCCCGCCTCAGCCAGCGTCCGGGGAGACATGGAGCGCCAGTGGCCCCCATCCCGGAAGGGCGGGCGCAGGATCAAGTGACACGATAAGTCAGCACGCATGGGCAAGGCCTGGACGTGCAGGCATGAAACAAGAGCTGAGCAGTGGCTTGAACGATGGGCGATGGTTGGGCTGAGGATGGGGTGAGGCGTCTGCGCTGACTAGCGGGGGGCCACGGCCTAACTGGGCGCGATCCGGCGGTAAGCGACCCAGACTGGCGGGCTCGCCGACAAGAGCAGCACGCCAGATGCTCAGGTTCTGGCTGAAGCCTGAACCACTTCTCCGGAATCTCTTCCCAGCACTGCGGTAACTGTGGATTCACCCAGTTGGTGAGGCAGGCCCCAAAATGTCCCACGAGCAGCGCAGACTACCCGTGCCGCCAGCCTGCCTCTCGTCCTCGTCGTCTGTCGGTGCCAACAGCCCGTTCTCGATCATCGAAGCTGATGTTCGTCTGCCCCCTCCCGCTCTGGCTCTCTTGCGCGCCCGGACCCTCCCCGCCTTGCGCCCGCACCGTCACCGCGTCGTCCCGTCGCACGCCGCCTTCCGCGAGCGCCGGCCCTGGGATACGCCTGCTAACGAGTGCCTTTGCCAATAGTCCGAGCAGTCGGAGGATTCGCAGAGCTGTTCAAAGTACGCCGCCCCCAGCCAATCCAGAGCAGCGACCGCCGGGGGAAAGCAGGCCCGATTGACACCGAACCAGCAGTACCAAGTCGGTCCGCGAGAGCATATTCGACTACGTCAAGGAGAACGGCCGCACATATCACCGCTATGCCTCAGGATGTAGGTGGAATGCGCCCTCCTGGCTCCCTCTCCTGCTGCCTGTGCTGACCAGCCTGCGTGACAGCGTACCTTTTCCCAAACGACGAGGTTTGTGCACACCCCTTCGCTCGCGTCACCCCACAGCTCCAGTACTCACCACGGCCACCCAACGCAGCCCGAGAGCGAGCGGCTAGACCTCCAGTATGAACTCCTGAAGGTGCTATTCGGCATGCGCGACTACTTCGCGCCATTGCACGACCCGCGGAAGATATTGGACATCGGGACTGGGACGGGGAAATGGGCGATTGAGATGGGTATGGCCCTGAGCTCACGCGCAGGCTTCAGCGGAAGTATAATCTGAGCTGACGATTGTTTTGCAGCAAGCGAATTCCCGGGAGCAGATGTGGGTAGTTTGATGCTTGGTTCTGGAGAGACAACAGGGAGCTGACCAAGGAGCGCAGATTACGGGGACCGACCTCTCGCCGATCCAGCCAGAATGTAGGCCGAGGGGAGATCACCATTGACGTATCCGTGGCGCTGACGATCTTCCAGGGGTACCCGAGAACGTCCAATTCGTGATTGACGATGCTCAGGAGGAGGACTGGCTGATAAAGCCGGATTCCTACGACTACATCCACACCCGCGTGTTATTAGGGAGCTTCGAGGATTTCCGGGAGGTGGTGAAGAAGTCGTACAAGTACCTCAAACCCGGCGGGTGGATGGAATCGCAGGAGTTTTACTCGACGCTGTACTGCGACGATGGGACGATGGGGCCAGACTACGCCTTCGCAGAGTGGACGCGCACGCAAGACGCGGCGGCGATGAACTTGGGGCGGCCTCTGCGCATCGCAAATAAGTTGAAGCGCTGGTACGAGGAGCAAGGGTTTGTCGACGTACACGAAGAGGTCTTCAAACTGCCCATCAACCCTTGGCCCAAGGATCCGCAGCTGAAGATGCTGGGCCGCTTCAGCGAGAACAGTCTACTCGAGGGCATTCAGGCCTTCAGCTTGGCGTGGTTTCACCGCGGCTTGGGTTGGACCAAGGACGAAATTGAGGTCTACCTTGTGCAGGTTCGCAAGGCGATAGCGGATCGTAGTGTGCACGCATACCACAAAGTGTAAGTCCTTCACTCGCAGTGATCGCCACATGTTTGTCCGCGGCTGCTGTCAAGAACCTCTCCGGAGTTGCGAGTGGCATGTGCATGTTTTTGCGGGTCAGACTGGCTAACTCCGCGGGCGTGTCCTTTCGCCGCAACAGATACGTGGTCTGGGGACGTAAACCCGAACCGTGGGAAATGGAGGCACGAGAAAAGGCCAAACAGGCCGAAGCAGCGGGGACAGCAACATCGCCGCAACCTAGCTCCTGACCAAGGCTGCCTCAATACAGCCTCGCCTGCAACTCGATATTTCTACGCACAAACGGCCATGACACACGAACATGATTCATATCTCTTACGAACGCATGGCTCTATCCTTGGCTTCACGGTTAGGCGTTCGACGGCCTGGGTTCTGGACTTTTGTGGGCTTGTGGGTTTGGCGTTCGTCATTCATACTCCGATTATGCGGATGATGGAATTCCGCGGGATCTCGAGGGCTCTCATGCTTTATCTCGTTTCTGCTGACACTCAGGATTGGCTGGCGCTTCACTTGGGCTCCTTGCCCTGCTTAGGTCCGCCTCCGCTCCGGGACGACGTGGGTTGTTCCGGGCCCACGTCACGCTTTGGGAGGGTCTGGCTTGTTTTCCGGCTTGCTTCTTGGTGGCGGGCAATACATTTCGGTACTTTATTTGTAGGAGGAGGGTTAGTGGGGGGTCGGTTCTCAATGGCCTTCAAGTGGGCACCCAGCCTCGCATGGGAGCATCACATGTCAGGGCGAAGCCTTTGTCAGTACATGCGTTCGAGGCAGCTGGGGCTTAGCGACTTGAATTCTTTTGTAATAGACAGATTCTCCAGTCCCGTGGAGCATCGGCAATCAAAATATCTCCAGGATCTGGTTCAAGTTGCGCAACCCCCTTTAGCCGTGGACATTTTAGTTTACGATGAAGGCCCCTCATAAGTCACAGTTCAGCCTGCTCGCTGATGGGATATGCTGTTTCAAAAGCACCACAGGCATCACCCATGCCTCGATCCAATCAACAGGAGCTTGCTTGGCTTGGGCAGATACATGCTACAAGTCAATACGCTGGACTTGAGCCTTGAAGACGGGTTTTAGCCCCTGTCACGTGAGTGGGATAGCAGAAGGAGGTCCTGCGGATTCGGGGATCGATGCTTGGACGGATAGCGACGGGATGCGGCAAGGGGCGCTGATTGGGCGGCAGCCAGCAGAGATAAGGACGCTCTGCACATGCGGTGCGACGACGCTAAACCGCGTCAACGACTGCGCACCTATTCGCTCAACCACAGTCGCCTGCCGTGCCTGGAAAACCAGCTCTGCTGCAACGCCGACCGACGAGGAGAGGCCATCTCGCTGCCTTCGGTGGATGACGGCGGCCCACGAAACTGATTGCCACGGAGGCGGCGGTGATTTTGGGCGTCGCGAGGGCCGGGCAACGGCGCCGTCAGCGACCAGAATCGAGGCCCGGATCCACGCAAGCGCAAAAGAAGTCGTGGCTGAAAGTCAGAGGAGAAAGGCGTGGTACGCCGCGGAGAAGGAGCATCTGGAAGCCTTTTTATTCTTTCCCAGAATCGGCGGCGACTGATAAGGCGGAAACGCGCTACGTCGACGGCGGGCAGGGTTCATTGTTGTCGTTGGCGGTGCGATAAGGCGTTCCTGAGAGCGAGCCACAGTTTGCTTGCGTCCGGCAATGGCGTTCCTCCGGAGTCGAGGGCCACGATGTGCGCCCTGAGTGCTGAACCCACACACGCTCTTATCGCCTGCCCAGCCCGCCCAGCCATCCACCACTCGCCCAATTCGCCCACCGTCCCCCAAGCCGTCTTCTCCAGTGCTCCACACTCGCGGATCTGCAGCCGGGGCCTCTACCCCCGCGGACATGTTGTGCACTGTGTAGGATGACGCCGGAGAATACTTTTCAAGAAGCCTGAATGCCTTTATATTAGACCACACGGCTCGTCCAGTGTAGCCTCCCGCAGGCCAGGGTTTTCACTTCCTCCTCTCCATACCACACTCGGGGCCACGTGCCTTTCTAGCAGCTCTTCCCAGCACTGCGCATCACTGCTCGGACCATATCGCCATGTTCGACCTGTCGCTGCTTTTCCGGGCTCCGGAAGTCAACCCCATCAACCGCAAAGCACGATCCATCCCTGTGCTCAACCCGCTCAACCTCTATGGACGCGTCTTCTTCTTCGCGTGGTTTGGTTTCATGATCGCCTTCTGGTCATGGTGAGTTCCCCGCCACACCCTGCGGGTGATGATGCCACCACGCATGAGCGCTGCAAAAATGATCCTTGCAATCACCTTATCTCTCCCGTCTGAGTGGCTGACACATCTGGGGTGCATCTACAGGTACGCCTTCCCGCCTCTGCTATCGGATATTATCAAGAAGGATCTGGGCCTCTCGCAAGCCGAGATTGCCAACTCCAACATTGTTGCCCTCGTGGCCACGTACGTCACCCTGCGCCGCATCGCGGCACGTCCTCTCCTGAGGAGGCGGAGAGACAGTAAGCTGACCGTGTTACAGACTCATCGTGCGACTGATTGCTGGTCCCGCCTGTGACCGCTTCGGGCCACGCTGGACATTCGCAGGATGCTTGGTACTAGGTGCCGTGCCGACCTTCCTGGCGGGAACTGTCCAAAATGCGACTGGTCTGATGGTGCTCCGCTTCTTCGTCGGCATCCTGGGCGGCAGCTTTGTGCCCTGCCAGGTGTGGACGACGGGCTTCTACGACAAGAACATTATCGGCACCGCCAACTCGCTCACCGGTGGTCTGGGAAACATGGGCGGTGGTATCACCTACTTCGTCATGCCCGGCATCTACGAATCGCTGGTGTCTGATGGCCTGCGCAAGCATGTCGCCTGGCGCGTCGCCTTCGTGGTTCCTGGCGTGCTGATTACCTTCACTGCTATCGGCATGCTGCTGCTCACGCCCGACTGCCCAACAGGCAAGTGGTCGGAACGCCAGGCCGTAGCAGACGCCAACCTGCGCTCGCACAGCGTCAGCGGTGGAGTCAGTGGCGGCGGCGTTGTCGACATCCCCGGCTCGCTCACGGGCATCCCGGCCAAGGAGCAGAGCGGCACGCAGTCACCCATCGGCTCTGTCTCATCGACGAAAAAGGAGCGCGCCATCCTGCCGTCGGACCACCACTTCGGAGACCACGAGGCGCAGATCAGCGAGACGCAGATGCTCGAGGCCGCCAAGGGCGAAGTGGTGCAGAAGCCATCATTCAGCGAAGCCATGAAGGTGCTCGTCTCGCTGCAGACCCTCACCCTGGCCGCAGGCTACTTCTGCAGCTTCGGCTGCGAGCTGGCCGTCAACAGCATCCTGGGCTCCTTCTACGCCAAGAACTTCCCCTCGCTCGGCCTGCAGGAACGCGGCAACTGGGCGGCCATGTTCGGCCTGCTGAACGGCGCCTTCCGGCCGCTGGGCGGGTTCGTCGCCGACCGCGCCTACGCCGCGACGGGCGGCAGCCTGTGGGCGAAGAAGGCGCTCATCCACGCCTACGGCGTCGTCACCGGCGCCTTCCTCGTCGCCATCGGCGTCGTGGACCCGCACCACGAGGCCACCATGTTCGGCCTGGTGGCCGGCATGGCCTTCTTCCTCGAGGGCGGCAACGGCCTCAACTTCGCCCTCGTGCCGCACGTCCACCCGCACGCCAACGGCATCGTGTCGGGCGTCACCGGCGCCGCGGGCAACCTGGGCGGCATCGTCTTCGCCATCATCTTCCGCTACAACGGCACGGACTACGCCAAGTGCTTTTGGATCATCGGGGTCATGAGCATTGCTATGAATCTGGCTGTCAGCTGGATCAGGCCGATTCCCAAGGGGCAGATTGGCGGGCATTAGAGTTGGTTTGTCGGCTGCTTGAAATGTCTTGATTTGCTTGAGTGATGATGATGATGATGATGATGATGGGATTGTTGGCTGGCTATCTTGTTGGGCATCTTGGGAGTAAAAGGATTGGGCTGTCGTGTTGTGATGATATCCATATACACTTTTTGTCTTGGCTTGGGTTTGGTATTTTGAAATATGAGATGAATGTAAGCTTTCTCTTGGACGATATCGTGGGTCATGGGGCAATTTTGCTGTGATTGGCGTTTTGTTTTCTACCAAAGTCTGAGAGAACGGACAGATACGAGGTGTTAATCTGAACGAAGAATGCACGATGTATCTGAATATGAAGGTCCAGACAAAAGCTTCATCTACTCTAATCTTGTTACAACACTAAACGAGCCGACGTCATAATATGAAAGCTGATCGCGTTTCAAAACTATTGTAACCGCCTTTTCGCACTGTAAAAGTGGAGCGGAAGCATGTTTGCAAGTGGTCGGGGGGCCAGCCAGACTCTGAGGCTACAAAGAAAGCTTAACCACCAGGAGAACCGTCGTCATTCACCTCACGCCAAAATCACACCGGCGCCTCAGCGTGCCAGCACATCTGAAGATAAGAGATCAGTAGCCACACGAGCCAATCAAACAGAAAAGTAATCCCCTAAAAATCCCGACGCGTGGTTATCATCTCCCCCCAATGACGCACACACACGCACACACAAGTCGCAGCGCTATCAGGCGCACAGCCGCTCCGTTCGTAATCGGCAATGTCACTTTTTTCCGTCGTGTCCTTTATCTATGAGGTCAAAAGAAGATTTCGCGCCCGGGGCCGGATGAGGCATGGGCTTGGGGCTCGCGGGCAAGAGGCTGAGGCTGATGGGATTGTGCATCTCCGCGGAGCGAGGGACAGTGGCTAAATGTGGAAGATATCGGTGGCGAACTGCGCCACTGCTACATACTTCCGACCGGTGAGTCGCCGGGCCGTTTAGGCTTTTTGTGTACCGTGAGAGCGCGTGTGTCGTTTTGGCTGGTCTTGGGTGGAGCGTGTTTGCGGCTTGCTGTCTTTCCGGGAAGAGTGACTACGGGCTGCGCGTAGAGGGGCGAAGAGCACTTCAACGACCGAGAATTGGAGATTTGATTATCATTCCTGCTGACTGGCAACGAGACTTCAGTCCGCTGAACGACACGATACCTCCACCACCCACACAACGAACGCCCTTCACCCAGAGTAAAACGCCAAAGTATAGACCAGACAAAAAGTGAAACGAGCAACACCCTTCCCTCACAATCGATACTCCCTACAAAACCAACACGCCCTAACCCCACACCCCTCACAAACCATCACTCCACCACCACCGGCCCCCTCGCCCTCGCCTCCGCCACCATCACCACCGCGCCGATACCAAATATCAAACCCATACCACCGAGCACAGCCCTCGCACTTTTCCAACCCACCATCCCCACCACCACCACCACCACCGCGCCCCGGATCCCCCCCGCCTCCCCCTCCTCCAACAACCACCCACCTCCCATGCCCACCACCACCACCACCACCACCACAGCACCGCCCCCGTCCCCCCCTCCCCAACCCTCCTCCACCCCTCCCTCCTCTCTCCCCATCGCCAACAAAGCCGAGCAGCCGACGCCGTCGATCCACCCTCCCCGCGCCGTTGCTACCACCACCACAGCCTTCTTCTTCTTCTTCTCCTCCTCCTTCTCCCCCCTCCCTGTCCATCGCCGCCAACACGGCGTTCAGCGCGTCGACGACCGTGCGCACGCTGGCGCGCAGACGGGCGTATTCGGCGCGGGTGAGGGGCTGTGCAGGTGGTGGTGGACGATTGTTCGCGCCGCCGCCGCCGCTGGGGTAGCTGGAGTTGTGGTGGTGGTGGTAGAAGATGAGGTCTGAGGGGAGTGGTGGGCCGGGGTAGGGTGGGGGAGGGTCGTCGTCGTCGTCGTCGGCGGCGGCGGCGGCGGCGGCGTTCTCGTTGGTGCTGGGGTTGTGGGTGCGGTTGCGGCTGTGGAGGGGTGGAGGGGGGTGGGAATGAGTAGGGGGAGGAGGAGGTGGTGGTGGTGGCGGTGGCGGTGCTCGTGGTGCGGATGGGGGCTGCTGTCTGGGCTGGGTGGCGGGCCGCTGATGCTGTCGGCGTTGCTGCCGCTGCTGGACGGGCGGATTTGTGCGTGTGTTTGATGCTGCTGCATCGTCCCGCCGCCCCCCTGTGGGGAGGTCGTCGGGAGCTGGCTCGGTGTCCTGCGGCGTTTGTCGCTGCCGCCGTGTGCAATTGGAGTCGTCGTCTCCGTCGACCGGTGCTACTGCAACCGCCGCTGTTCTGGTGGCGGCGGCAGTGGCGGGAGGAGCAACGAGGTCCGTTGCCCTCTTGAGCAACCTCTCTTCGTCCCACTGTGCGCAGTCGCACGTCTTCCACGGCTTGCCGCAAGCGTAGCAGAAGTGCGCGCCGCAGCAGCACCTGATGACCAGTCAGTACCCATGATAAGCTCAAGTTGTCTCAATTTAGAGACTACAAGAAGCCGGATTTCAAGCACAAGAAGAGAAGAAAGAAAAAGAAGAGAAGAAAGAAAAAGAAGTGGAAAGGAAAAGAAGAATGGCAACACACCGCATGTGATTGCAACCATACTCCAACTCCACGAACCGCCCGCACCCGCAACATCTCGCCCATCCGCACGCCTCTGCCATGCGTAGGAATTCCTCATCGACCTCTGTTGTAGCCGTCGTCGCTGCAGCTACGGATGCTGTTCTTTGCTCTCCCACTGTTCCTGCTGCCACTGTTGTTGTTGCTTCTGCCGCTGTCGCCATTCTCCTGTCCCTGGCCATCCGCCGCTCAAACGCCTCTACCGTCACTGCATTCAGCAATCGCCTATAGTCCGCGCCTGCTCTGCCTCTACTTG
This sequence comes from Diplodia intermedia, assembly GCA_021495925.1. NCBI lineage: Eukaryota > Fungi > Ascomycota > Dothideomycetes > Botryosphaeriales > Botryosphaeriaceae > Diplodia > Diplodia intermedia. The sequence goes on along the minus strand of JAKEKT010000092.1, from coordinate 122,209 downwards.
CAGTGTCGGTGGTTCGCCGCATCTCTCCTTTGTCCCTCTCCTCCTCTTCGCCAGCACCGTCTAGAGGGACGCGCAGACCGCAACATCGCGGAGGGAAGAGCGTCGGATCGTTGATGGCGGCGCGGAAGAGATTGTTAAGGCAAGCTGCGCAGTATGCGTGGTTACACGGCAGGACGGCGAGGCCGACGGCGCTCTGTGAGACCGAGGACAGAGTGGGAGGTAGAGATGGGGGATCATTGCAAACGGCGCAGACAGCGGCTGCCGATCCAGTCGTCCTGGTCGTCGCGGGAGGATGGCTGTTGTTCCTTTCCTGGCCGTGCCCGGGGCGAACCGCGCTCTTCGGTGCGGAACCGTAGTGCGGTGTCGTCGGTGGCAAGGATACCTTGGGCGATGCGATATCCCTTGCCGGTTTCAATTCCCTGTTGTCCCTCTCCATCACCCTTCCCACGTCTCCTTCATGAGGTTCCGACCACCACCCTCCAACCTCCTCCAACGCCACCAACAACGCCAACTCCTCATCATCCCCCTCCTCCCCCGCCACCCCCACCTTCCCCTTCTCCTTCTCCTTCTTCTCCGCCTCCTCAATCTCCGCGACCTGCTGCAGCAGCGCGAACTCGGCATCGCCCCCATCATCCCCATCGTCCCAGCCCTCCAGAGCTTCGAGCTGCAGGCGCCACGCGAGGTCCGCGTCATCATCATCGTCGTCGTCGTCGTCGATACAACACCTCTGCTCCTCATCCTTCACGCCTTCCTCCCCGGCATCCCAAGCATCCCAGCTCCAGCTCGTTGGCTCGTCCAGGAAAAGGTGGTTGTTCCTGCTGTTGTAGGAGCTCTGCTGCTGCTGCGGGCCATGGCGAGCGATGGGGCTCATGGCTTGTTTTTTTTTTTCGTCCCCCGGTTCCTCTACTCCAGAGAAGAAGCGTGCTGCTCGATCAGAGAGGTAGTATACCCCGAAACGGCCGCGCGTCGAGGATCGGCACCCGGAGAGGCTGAGGAAGGGAGGGCTGGCTGTCAACACGCCATGGTGACTGGGGGAACGATATTTGTCTGTGTGTGTGTGTGTGTGTGTGTGTGTGTTTTCGTAGGCGATAAGCAACCTCTTGAGAAGAAGGGGTTCAAAGTGCGAAAAGACCGCGAACTAAAAAGGGAAAGAAGAAAAAAAAAAGAGCCAAAGAGACCCCAAAGGTACCAGATACCAGAGAGACACGTAGGTACATACGTACGTACCATTCCCACCGTCACCTCCGCGTCACCAAATCCCCCCGGTCATCCACCCACCCACAAGCAGGCCGGCCGGGCGGGCGGGCGACCACACCCACAGAGCCTCCTCCTCCTCTTCCCCAATCCATCCAACGACCCGAGACAAGGAAGGTCCTCGCGTGACGCCCTCGCCTACGAAAGGGGGGGAGAAAATGGACGAATCAAGGTCCGCGACGTGGCGGGATGCTCAAACGATCCATCCCGCTTCGTCGTGGCCGGAAAGGAGCAAAGCAAGCATGTTGGTTGGGTCAACGTGGTACCAACCTCGTCGCCGAGCATGCAAGTCGTACGTTTCTTTTTCTCCCCCCTCGAGACGAGCGGAGTTGGTAGTCCGTCTCGAAAGCCGAGAGGAAACCTTCGTGTGTAACCGAAGGAAGCGTCAAGAGATTGAGGGGCCTATAATCGTTGATTTTTCTCTCTCTCGATCAGCATAATGTCGTTGAACCAATGAAAGCAACTACTCATTTCGGATCGAAGCCATGAGTCCACACGCTCCGTGGCTCTCTGCACTTTATCATGAAGAACACGAACCAATGAAGTTGGAACGAAGATGCAAAGGAACGAGAAATGTATCACAATCAAACCCAAGAATAAGAGGGGAAAAGTTTTGTCATTAAGAAGGCAGATAGCTATACCACGTCGGCACGCAAAAGCTCCTCTTTTCTCTCACCAAAAAGAAGCGTCTGAGTACCCCCAAACCATCTGTTTCCCAATTCGGCTCCTTCTTAAAAGTTTTTTGCATTTGTTTCTTCTTTCTACCAGGTCTTATCTCCAGGACAGATCTCTCAGGTGGCCAAATTTCCGTCCAGTTCGTTCGTGTTGGCGTATAGAGTCAGGGGAGACTGAAACAATCCGTAGCGGCCTACAGAGCTGCGTGGAGAAGCCCAGACTGATCCGGTCCGTTTCAATGGATTGAAAAGGCGATCAACGGTTGATATGTCTGTGTGAGTCGTGGCAGTAGCGCTCAGAATAGGGTGAGGTCTTTTCGTTCGTCCGTCGCAAAGAACGTACTCGCTGCCGCGAGCACATCTGTCCAGATTAATATGTTGCTACTTTGTGGAAGGTGCAGAACCGCGACGAGGTCTGCATCGGTGTAGAGAAAGTCCAGTAGACGTTATTGGTGGGGGTTGTTCCCTGAACTGCCCGGCGTCGTCGATGCCATACCCATGAGTCGTCTAATCAAAGAAGGTAATGGAACTTTTTTTTGGTTCAAAAGGGACGCCGCCTGTCGTGAACACCCATGGGAACGGCCCGCAAAGCGGTGGAAAAGCATCGGGATATCGAGCGAAGTGAAGGCCGATTCAAGATCGCGACTGGCGCCATGCTCGACGCAAATCCGAGGGGGAATGAAAAGTGAAAGGAGAAAAAAAAACCGTGAGAAACCCAAGGCGCATGTTTTACAGATGCGACAACCAGAAGATTCGTGACCCGTTCATGCGCCGGCATGGACCCATTACACCCGATAGGAAAAGAAAACCAGGCGACAAGTCCCATGGCCAGCCGTCCGGATATCGTGGTCGTCGCGAAAACGTGAGTATGTGCAAAGGGAAAAAAAAAGAGAAAACGCTCATGCTCCTGGAGCATAAGACCATAGCGAATAACCGGGAGAGATGCCGACGATGTTTGCAAGTGGAAGTCTGAACGTGTGCCTCAACCTCTAAACTCCGAGATCGAACCAGAATTCAGATTTTATGCCTGAGGCCGCGGTGCACGCTGTTGTCCATTGTACCCGTTGCGCTGGCCGCCACCACGGCGTTGGCCCTGGAACCCTCCACGACCTCTATACCCGCCACGGCCACCGTGCGGGTTTCCGCGAGGAGCGTTCGGGTCCTGTTCCTGGGGCTGTCCCTGCTGAGGCTGCAGGGGTTGCTGCTGGTGTGGAGACTGTTGGGGAGGCCCCCTGTTGGCCGGAGCGTTGGAAATGGGACGAGGAATGCTCTCCGGGGACTCGTAGACGTAGAGCTTCTTCTCAATGGTTTGCGGAATCGGCTGGATTTCGGTGCCGAGCTCCTGCTCAATCTTGTAGAGGTTGAAGCGGTCGTCCCAGTTGATCAGGTTGATGGCCAGACCCAAATGGCCAAAACGACCAGAACGGCCGATACGGTGAAGATACGTCTCAGCGTTCTTGGGGAAATCGAAGTTGATGACAACGTTGACGGCCTGGATATCGATACCACGGGTAAGGAGATCGGAACAAACCAAGTTGCGGCACACGCCATTCCTGAAGTCGTGGAAGACACGGTTACGGGCGTGCTGAAGCATCTTGGCGTGGGAATAGAAGCAGGAGTAGCCAAGTTCGGTGATCTTCTTGGCAAGGAGCTCGACGCGATTGGTCGAGTTGCAGAAAATGATGGACTGGTTAATCTGGAGCTTGTTGAAGAGCGTGTTCAAGCAGTGGACCTTCTGCTTCTCCTCAACGAAAGCATAGTACTGTGTAATACCGCGAAGGGTAAGTTCGTCCATCAGGTTGATTTCGTACGGCTGATTCATGTGCTTGTCCTGCGCTACCTGTTAAAAACCAAATGGTCGACGGCGTCGACTGGACGAGGAGATTCTTGGCATACCTTGAAGCTCTTCACGACAATGGGGAAAGTTGCGGAAAAGAGCATGACCTGGCGATCCTTGGGGTGGAAGGCCAACAGCTGTTCAATGACGGGAGTAAATTCGGGAGAAAGAAGCTTATCAGCTTCGTCCATGACGAAAGTGGGACAAGACGACAGATCGGCCACGCCCTTGCTGGCCAGATCCAATATCCTACCCGGCGTACCCACAATGATGTGGACCGGCTCACTCAAACGGATGATGTCGTCTTTGAGGCCCGTGCCTCCGGTGGTGACCATGACATTGATGCCCAGGTGCTTGCCCAGGGTCTTGCAGACCTGCGAGGTCTGGAGAGCGAGTTCTCTCGTCGGCACCAAGATCAGGGCCTGGGTCTTGGTGCTCTTAGGATTGATGCGCTCGAGGGTTGGGATGACGAAGGCGGCCGTCTTGCCGGTGCCGTTCTTGGCGCGGGCCAAGATGTCACGGCCAGTCAGGGCGACGGGAATGGTCTCTTCTTGGATGGGCGACGGCTTCTCGAAGCCAGCCTCGAAGATGCCCATCATCAGCTCTCTCTTAATGTAGAAATCCTCGAACTCCAAGCCCTTGGTCGCCGTGACATCTTCGGTCTGTACTCTGTTGTCCTTCGGGGGTGCGTGGAGGCCGTTCTTCCAGTCGGCCGACGACTCGTTCAAGCTCGCCGCGGCGAGCTGGTTCGTAATGTCTGCTGCCATTGAGTGAGGTAGGTGGGTTCGGTGGTGGGGCGAGGAGGGAAAGGCGTGGTCGGGTCAGCCCAGCGGGAGGCAGAGGGCAGGTGTCGCGCGGGGTTGGAGCTCAAGGGAGTCGGCGTCGAGCACGTGGCCGCTGGCGTGCGAGTGGGCGTGGGCGTCGAGGGAGATGGCGCGAGGTGCGGAAAGGATGAGCGCGCGAGGGAGGTCGGGGGTCGATGTCGGGGCGAGAGGCGAGTCGGCAGCGCGGTGGGAGCGTAGTGGCGGAGCTGTAGGCGAGGCTCGCAGTTACGGAGGAGCTGTCGCGAGGATGTGTCTGGTGAGGACAGAAAGACCTGCAGTAGCGTGGGGCAGGTGCGAGAGCGGACGCAAAGAAGAGGAGGAGAGTGGGATTGGGCGCAAGCGCGTGGGCGTGAGGTAATGTGTCGGGTGGAGGTGCGGGCAGGGCAGAGGGTGTGGTGAAGAGGCAAGGCAGGTTTGGTCTTGCCTCAGAAGCTCAGACGTCCCCCGCCCCCATTGGTGTAATTCGGGAGCACCCCGCTGTCATTGGTGTAATGTCGCCTGACTCAGCCCTGCGCATTCCGACCCAAGCTCGGAGCTGCTGCGCGTCCGTCGTCCACCACCACCAACCTTCCTCCAACCGCACCAATGCTCCTCCGTCCAGGTCTTTTCCGCGGCGCCAAGGTGCAGCCAGGGAAGGCGCAGCTCTACGCTGCGTCTGCACGCCGCTTCTACAGTTCATTCGGCCAGACGGCGGGCCAGGCGTCATCCGAGCGCTTGCTTTTCGGCATCCTTGGCCTAAACACGGCCGTCTTCGCTGCCTGGAAATATGCGGACAACACCATACCAATCCAAATCAAGAGCGAGCAGCTCAACCTCGACAAACCCCGCGCCATGCAAGCCATGATCAACAATTTCGTTTTCAAAAGCGAAGACATGACCAACGGCCGATGGTGGACCGCCATCACTCACGCCTTCTCACATTTCAACATACCGCATTTCATCTTCAACATGATTGCCCTCAAATCCTTCGGCGACGCCGTCATCTCGTATCTGCCCGGCATACGCCCTGTCAGCCTTGCAACCCTCTACATTGGCGCCGGTCTTGCTGGCTCTATGGGATGGGTTGCTCAGAGGCAGCAGACCGACTCCGGAAGAACATCCGCCGGCGCTCTTGGAGCCAGTGGTGCTGTTTCAGGCCTGGCCGCCGCCGCTGCACTGATTGCCCCTCGCGCGCAGTGGCAGCTGATGTTCATCCCTATCGGCATCCCGGCGTGGGCAATGTTCTCCGCCTACATCGCCTACGACGCTTTCTACATGAACGACCCGAACAGCAAGATCGGCCATAGCAGTCACCTCGGCGGTGCCGCCTTTGGCGCTGCTTACTATCTGCTGGTCCTGCGCCGCCTTCGGTTCCCTTACCGGCGTTGAGGTGGTACCATGCTGAGTACACCTGTATCACCGACTGTCGTTTCTAGCTTGTGCCAGACCGAGAACCAAGACCAGAAAATGCTTCTTGAGTTTCCAACGCAGATACCCAGAAAAAAATCCAAACAAATGTAATACTACTACAATGCAGATCACGTGCAATACAGGCAGGGATCAGATATTAGTCATTCCTACCTGTTATGTGACGCTAATATTCCTCGAGTATATCCACGCTCTATCCTGGTGTTTGAGTGAGATGATGGGGTATTTCCGCTTCATAAAGCTGCAAAAGTCACGCCGGGAATCGGGCATTTAGCCGACTTCCTGTATCAAGTCCTTCAGAACGCCTTCTTCTGCGAGCATTCTCAACCATGTCTGGATCGCGGGTCCATAATCGTGTCTCCGACTTTCTGCCTTCTGCCTGTCCGCAGCGGCAGTGGTTTCCTCGTCCCTGATGGCGGCCCTCAAGCCAGCCTGGTCGGTGACTGCTCGCTGTCGTAGATCAATCAATGTCGTGATGTCATCGTCCGCGTTTATTCTTTTCTCCGTCGCTTCGGGAATCTTGGCCTGGAGGATGTCTGCAATGGTTATCGAGTGCTCGGAGGAAGGTCCCGTGATGACGGAATCACCGGCACCATCTTCCGTGACCGCAAAAGCCTTCCAGTCCGGGTTGATCTTGGCAAGCCGATCTTCGCATGCGTGAATCAACTTGATGTTTTCGGCCAGACGTTGACGGTGGTCCACAAGAGGGTCTCTCACTAGGGCCAGAAGACCGAACTCGATCTGACCTTCCTCGTATTGAGCCATGCGCGCCTCAAGGTTGGGCGCAATGACTTCCAGCCAATCAACGCCTTCGGTTTTCTCCAGCTTCTGAGGCTGCCGGTCAAGCCCATCAAGCTTCCATACTTCTCCAGCAATTGGCATGAAGGCGATGAAATGGAATGCGGCATCTGCATTCTTCGACTTTTTGTTGGACGACTTCGACTTCGACTTATCCGTTGCGTCGTGCTGCATCTGAAGGTCGATGTTCATCATGTCGATTTTCCTGGAAGTTGTCAATATGAATTGTGGAATGTCAACACTCTTGAAGGCTCGCACCTGGCGAAGGAGTTGTGAATGTTCTTCACAAAGTCGTAGTGCACGATCTGGTCGCCACGAGCAGCTGGTGTGAAGGATTCGGTAAACTCCTTGAAACTCCGTAGGTTCTCTCCAAGCTCGGCCTCGGGAATATTCATGATGATGTTGAGCAAAGCAACGGTGGCACAGGCGTTGCCGGTCGTCTGGTTTGCGAACCACACATGGTCAGGGCAGGTGCTTTCCTGCTGGATGAAGTCGTCCTCGACGTAGCGGAAGAGGAATATGAGACCGTGTACAGGCTTCCTGGCGCAGGGATGAGCAGTTGCACGACTAGTCACGTGCAGGTACCACTCACGGGAGCATGGCCAGCAACGCTTCGTCCAGACCAAAGACTTCTTGAACCTTGACGCCTTGGACGCCGAATTCTTGGATCATGACGTTGAAGAAAGCCTGGGTCCGGTCAGCTGGATGAAAGTTGAAGCAAGGCGGTGGTAGCACGTACGGGGTCGTTTTCGATTTCGCAGAACCCTTGCCATTTGCACTTGTCCTCGGCGGTGGCTGCAACGGACGCATCATTGGGGAAAACTCGGTCCTTCTCCTCCGGGAGCCCGCTCGATGTGCCGTTGGTGTCCTTGACCTTCCGCCGCTTTGAAGCACGGGTTGCCATGGTCGCGAAGCCGGCGAGGCGTAGGTGGTTCAGGTGCGAGTGAGGTGAGGCTTGGAGGATTGGCGATGGTGGGCGGGTGAAGGCAGCATCCTTATTGTTCGTTTGAGCTTGGCGCTTGGTGCAACGGCCGGGGCGGGAGGGCGCGCATGGTGGAGGAGGGCGACGGAGCTTGGGCGGAGCTCAGCCCTACGGCGCGTCAAGAGGCGAGCTCGGGGCAAGACGCGAACAGTTTTCGGACAACGCAGACGCATCAACACCAAACATCGCACCGCGACGCCCACCCAGCCGCCTGCCGCCACCCGTTGCCTGGCTCCGCCCCCCGCGTGTCCGTGGATGCTCGCCCCAGCGGATTGGACCCCCCGCCACGGCATGAGATGAGCGCGACTCCTCGCATGCGCTACGGCGCATTTCCCCAGACGCCCGACACAGCTCAGAGAGCTCCAGCCGCAGATGGCACTCCCGACGCCAAGCCGCTGCGCGTGCGCGCGCCCCTCACCGACATCAACATCATGAACAAGAACCCTGCCAACGACGGCACCGCCCCTCTTGTGTCGACCGACGTCATCCCCGCCCCGACACAGCGCCTGTACGCCTTCTTCCTCTACGGCGCCCTGCTGGCCTGGCGGGCTTACGATTTCATAAACCTGCACAATGAGGAGGCCGACTCGCTATGGCTGTTCATGAAGTGGGTCATGATAGACGGGCTCTTCCTGTTCGGCTTGCCCGTGTTGAGAATACCGTGGCTTGAGTGGTCCACGCCCACCATGGTTTTCCTGTTCCTCGTACACGCCTTGGTCGATGGCATGCTCATGTTCAGAATCGGGGTAAGCCTGGGATTGTACCATGTCCGAATGACATGTGCTTACTTGGACTAGATACCGATCACGTCCTTCTTTACCGGTCTTTTCAAGCTGGTCTACGACCGCGAATTGGCTATCGAGGAACACAACGTTGACCCGTGGACCGTCTTGCACAACGAGTCGCTTATCCTGGGTAAACAGGTCATTCACATTCTTCCGGAGGGGTACGTCTCACCTTGTCATTTCAAACACTCCCGCTAATCATTTGTAGTTCCGCCGTGCTCAACCCGAACCAGGAGTCCTTTTGCCTGGGCGGCTCCACCAAGGATATCAGAATTCCTATCCAGATCAACCAGACAACCCCCATGCTCATCGAGATACTACGCTTCGACCTGGACAATGGCGGCAACGAGACCATTTCCCTATCGCAGAAGCAGGTCAAGAATCTTGTCAAGGAAGCAAAGCGGGCCAAGAAAACGCATTTGCCCGAGGAGCCCTTACTGTTGCATCACAGCGTCAAGAAACCAGGATACTACAAGCTCAACAGGGTCATTGACGAATCCAAGCTCGAAGTTCAGACACGGGTGCTGTCGGAAGCAATGGTGGTGTCTTGTCCGGAGGCGCGCATCAAACCCAGCAGCAAAACTCGCTGCAAGGGTGAAACCGCGGATATCGGGATTGTGGTTTCTGGCACTCCGCCACTCCAGCTCAAGTACCGCAGAATGGTGGAGGGAAGGGAGCGTGAAGCTAAGAGTGAATTCCTCCAGCCGGACGATTACATCTCGCCCCTCTCTCGCAATCACATCTACGATGCTTTGGTCCGGAGCGGGCAGGTTGACGTTGGCTGGGCTCGCGCCCACTCCATTGAGGTTTCGCTCAGCGACGGCCTTTCCCAGTCTGGCCTGTGGTCTTACTACGTGGATGAGGTTTCTGACGCTTTGGGCAATGTTATCAAGTATACTCCCGAGCTCGAGGAGGGAGAGGTTCCCAAGTTGGACGAAAAGCTGCACCGCAACTTTTACGTTTACGAGCGGCCGACGATCAACCTGCACGGCTGTGACTCTCAGCATCCTCTTCGGGTTGCTAAGGGTCAGAAGGTTTCCCTCCCCATTAGCTTCTCTTCGACGGCCGCGAACAGGGACGCCTTGATGGACTCGCCTCACACGATTGAGTACATGTTCACTCCAGAAAATGAACTGTCCTCCGACGGGGAGCACACCTCGGCGAACCGGACTAAGATCGAGGTCGTCAAGTCTGCAAGCCAGAAGATCCCGATCCAGAAGAGCGGTCTCTACACAATCAAGTCTGTTTCTACAGACAATTGCGCGGGAGACGTTGAAGAGCCTGCCTCTTGCCTCCTCCTGAATCCTCCGGAGCCCGATCTGGACATCGCCAGTGAACCGATTTTCGACAAGTGCGCCAACAGGCCTCTGGGCTTGCGGGTGAACCTCGATCTGATTGGTACACCACCTTTCAGGGTCATGTACTCGATGCGCAAGAAAGGTGAAAAGACCGAGCAAGCAATGTACACGGATGTCATTGGACTTAGGGGTCAGGTGGAAATCATGCCTCCGGAGGCTGGGCACTACACGTACTCTTTCACGAGTGTCAGCGACGACGTCTACAAGGGTCACACCCTCAAGCATAAGAACCTTGTGCTGGAGCAAGATGTCAAGCCGTCGGCGTCGGCACACTTCATCTACGCGCCGGCCAAGACCGAGGCCTGTATCGACGAGCCTGTCACGTTTGGCGTCAAGATGCAGGGTGAGGGACCATGGACTCTCGAATATGAGCTTGTGCACGCACGCAAGAGAATCAAGAGAGAGATTGCTGGTATTGAGACAGAAACTTTCACCATCACCACGGAGTCTCTCGACCAGGGTGGTGAATACACCCTGGCTCTTGCAAGTGTCACGGATGCTGTTGGTTGCAAGGAATTCTTGAAGGAAGAGGCCAAAATCAGCGTTCGCCACGAGCGCCCCAAGGGCTACTTCGGCCAGATCGAAGGCAGGCGCACCCTACGCACGTTGGAGGGCAAGAGAGTGGCGCTTCCCATGCGTCTCACCGGAAAGGCGCCGTGGGATGTCAAGTACAAGAACGCCCAGGACCCCGACGATCACGTCCATACCAGGAAGCTCAACAACGCCAACGATATCCTCGACGTCAACGGCAAGGGCTTGTACGAGCTACTCGACGTTCGCGATGCCATCTGCCCTGGTTCAATTGACCCTGATGCGAGGATCTTCGAGGTCAGCTTGATTCCCAGACCGACTCTCAGGATCCCCGAGAGTACCACAGTCATGTTCGATGGGAGCAAGTACGTCAGACAGGAGATTTGCGAGGGCGACCAAGACAGCCTCGATGTCGCTCTCACCGGCAGCCCACCATACACCATCAAATACGAGCACCATGCTCCCGGCTCTGGCTACCAGGTCAAGGCAATCAACGCGGCACTCAACATCGCCTCCGTCTCGATGGACACTTCCAAACCAGGTATCCACCAGTACAAGTTCACTGAGCTGGCCGACAACAACTACGATCACAACCCGAAGACGTTCCAGCAGATCAAGGTGGACCAGTTGGTCAACCCTCGCCCCACGGCCAAGTTCAAGACCCCTGGCAAGACTTACAGCTACTGCAACACCGAAGAGGATGGCGAGGAAGTGATCCCGATCGAGTTCACCGGCCTTCCACCGTTCCACTTGGAAGTGGACCTGAAGCACGCAGGCTCCAGCAAGGCCGAGACGCTGTCCTTCCCGAACATCCCAGCCACGACGCACAACATCAAGATCCCCCACCGCAACCTCCACCTGGGCATGTCCAGCCTCACGATCCGTAAGGTCCGCGACTCGCGCGGCTGCCGCAACAAGCCAGCGCTCTCATCCGCCAGCCGCGACGCGCCGCGGGTGCAGATTGCCGTGCACAACGCACCGTCGATCGCGCCGCTCGACACGCGTACCGACTTCTGCGTCGGCGACCGGCTCTCGTACGCGCTCGCGGGCGCGGTCCCCTTCTCGGTCCTGTACACGTTCAACGGCGCGACGCTCAAGGCCATCTCGCAGGGGACCACGTTCCGCCGGCTGGCGGAGAAGCCGGGCGCGTTCGCCATCACGGGCGTCACCGACTCGGCCAGCCAGTGCCGGGCCAACACGCACCTGGCGGCGACGATCCACGAGATGCCGTCGGTGCGCGTGTCGCGCGGCAAGGAGACGCGCGTCGACATCCACGAGGGCGGCGAGGCCGAGATCCTGTTCGAGTTCGGCGGCACCCCGCCGTTCGAGTTCACGTACACGCGCTCGACCAACGTGAAGCCGGGCCAGCGCAGCAGGGTGCTGGAGACGCGCAGCCTGACCAGCACCGAGTTCAGCCTGCGCATCACGGCGAGCGAGGAGGGCACGTACGAGGTCATTTCGATCCGCGACGCGTGGTGCAGTTTCAGCAAGAACCCGGACGGTGGTGTCGGGGGTGGGTATGTGGAGGATCATTACGCTGGTGGTGGGCAGAGGGCGGTGAAGGGGGGGAAGGGGCAGGGGAGGTTGGGGTATTAGAGAGAGAGAAAGGTTTAAAATGATGGTGGTGGTCTCGTGTATGTCTATGTTGTGCGGAAGAAAAGAGCTGATTGATTTTGGTTTGGAGGGGTCAGCGTGTGGAGCGAGTAGCAGCATTGATGGGCGTTTTTTTTTTTCTTTTTCACCTTTTTGCCTCCTTGAGAAACAACCCCCCCTTTTTTTTTCTTCGTTGGGCTGACCATCTTACGGCTGATGGGGGTTGGTAAAATAGCGGAGAGCTTGAATCTTCTTCTGCGCAGGAAAGAAGTAGTGAGCGAGAGAATGGACATGATCATGTAAGATTGTTTAGGGGTGTGTTTCGGTGATGGGTGACTTGGCTTCAGTGTATGTTCAGTTGCTCAGATGGGTCGACAGTAGGTAGGTGCACGCACGTGGGCTACCATGATACCGTGGGTCAACTACGCGCTAATTTAGCAGAGAAGTCTGGCCTATACCTTTTGGGTCCTCCTGCGGTCTGGGTTAGTGAAGTGGATAGAGTGGCGTCTAGCAGCAGGTCGCAATGGAGTTCGACATTGACACGATTACATGGGCAGGTGGAGAGCCTGTGCCTAGGTATTTTTGCAATGGCTCTGGAGTCTCCGGCTATCTGCTTGTACTATTGACTTGGGAGGGTGGTTGCGGGATATGGAAAGTTGGAATATTCTACCCGACCCACTTTTGACTGTATTGGGGGATGGTGAGAGAGTTTCGCCTGGGCATAGAAGGTTCGCCCGCCGGTTGACTATTGTTCAACCATGGTTGGGAAGCGGTACGGGAACAGGGTCCGGAACCGTTGGGCACTGTTGCGAAGGCTGCGAATCAGAGGTAAAGCTACGACGATTTGACAGAACCCATGGCAAGGACAATGGAAGATCCATGGTTCATGAGATACCATTAGACTATGGACCGCCGCCCCGCCCCGCTCCGCGTTACTTGCAGCCTCTTGCATCGTTTTCACTTCCGCCCGGCCCCCGCTTGGTAGATAAACTGGCGTCTCCCTCCATCCTCTGTCTTGCATCTTCACTGAAACCGCAATCTTGCTCCAGCATTGCAACTTCACAACCTTTACACTTACAACCTTCCTGAGCGCTATGGACGAACAACAACGTTTAACCTTCGAGGCCGACATTGAAAGGATGTGCCAAACTTTCGACCGCTGGCAACTGCAACCCAATCAGCATCTGCATTTCAACAACATCCACAATGACGCCAACCATAACGCCTTGGGGGGATTCCACGACTATCATCCCTTGAGGGGATTCTTCAACCCTAACGCTATGTGGCAACCCGTCGCTCACAACAACAACCACGACGCACCGACCCGTCTCACAGCCCCCGCAGCCCCCGCCACCGCCGTATGCATCGTCTGCCTCGACAACATCGCCCCCGGCGCCGTCGTCAAGGTCGCGCAGCCATGCAACCACGCCCTCTGCCGCCCCTGCCTGGAGGAAGCCTACCGCCAGGCCGCCCTCGCCGGCACCGACTCGCACCACCTCTGCTGCGCCGACCAGGGGCCCACGCTCCGCGCCGCCTTCGACTCGATGCGCCGCCACCTCTCGGCCGGCACCGCCGCCGCCTTCGCCGCCAAAGAGCTCGAGGAGGACACGCCCGACAAGACCTACTGCCACCGCCGCACCTGCTCCGCCTTCATCCCGCCCGCCGCCGACGCCGACGGCCGGTGCCCCTCCTGCAACCACCTCACCTGCGCCGGCTGCAAGGCCGCCGCCCACCCCGGCCGGCCGTGCCCCGGGGCCCCAGCCGCCGACGCCGCCGACGCCGCCGCGATGCGCCTGGCCGAGCGGAGCGGGTGGCGCCGCTGCCCCAGCTGCCGGCACTTCGTCGAGCGCGCCGGGGGCTGCAGCCACATGACGTGCCGGTGCCGCACGCAGTTCTGCTACGGCTGCGGCGCGCGGGACTGGCGGTCGTGCGGCTGCTACCCGCTGGACGATTACGAGTGGATGGGGCAGGGGCTGCGGCAGCAGCTGCGGCGGGGGTTGGTGGACGAAGAGGAGTTGCGCGAGGCTCGGCGGTTGCGGGAAGAGCGGAACAACGTCGAGGTCCGGCGGATCGTTGCGCTGCAGCACGATCGGACTCGGCTGCGGCTGCAGCGGGAGCGGGAGATGGAACGGGAACAGCAAGCACAGCAGCCGGTCCAGCAGCAGCAGCAGCAGCAGCAGCAGCAGCCAGCACAGCAGCCGGTCCAGCAGCAGCAGCAGCGGCGGCGGCGGCGGCAACAGCCAGCGCCTCATAGTCGGTGGAGCTGGTTTCGGCGGCGCTGTCAAGAGCCGAGCCAGGAGCAGCGGAGGGAGAGGAACGGGGAGGAGGAGGAGGAGGGGGAAAGGCACGGGGCAGGTCGGCGCTGGCGTGAGATTGCCGACGCTGTGACTGGGAGTTCCCCAGCTCCTCATGCTCCTCATGCTCGTCCCGCTCACCCTCTTCTTTCCCGTGCTGTTCCCGCCCCTCAAAATCATCGTGTCTTCTCCCCCTTCCACTCCTACTTCCCCTACTACTCCTACCACACCCTCTCCTCCTACCATTCCAGGCAGCAATGAGGCTTGGAGGACGCTCCCGGTGCTTGGGTGGTCCGCGCCTGCGCCTGTACCGGTTGAACCGCGTTAGTTCGAGTACGGGCGTCCGCTTCCTCGTCCCCTTCATATGATCCGGCAGGATCAGCAGCGGTCGCGGATGCCGATGGGACAAGAACGACAACAACAAGACCAAAATCCACAGCGACTACAATAATTCCCCAGTCACGCCTCGGCTTCGCCTGGGGACTAGAGCACGATCAATACCGACTACAAGTCAGAATTTTGGAGAAAGAGGCAGCTACTTGGGATCGACCGCCGCCCTACGTTCCACGGCGGGATTGAGTGTTGTTTGTCCTGGGCTTTGTGGCTTTTCAAGTAGGAAGTTTGCAAATGCCGGGAAGTTGCTGCGTCGTTTAAGACCTGTTTCTCCATACGCACCGTTCAGCCCGTTTTGATGGTAGAGTGATTCGCTATCTACTGTCGCAGTCGAACTGGAGCGACTGGTTTTAGGAATGCGGCTTCCATGAAGTGGCTTGATTCTGCTATGAAAGTAATACTGAATAGGCTTAGTTGAATAACGTCTTGATGTGTTTTCCTCCGTATATCTAAAACATAAAGGAGTTAAGAAGGATTCTCAATGCATCTCTCCTAGCGGAGCCTGCCACGGATTGATGGAATCGCGATTAGATTTCATGTATCAACAATAAACTTCTTCCAGTTCACGCTCATTTCAAGAAACATGAGCTCTACAGATGCTCGAAAGGTTTGTTCTATATTAGAAACGCTTGAGGCTGAAAGCCGTTGAACTGACTGATTCGGCAACGTAGTCAAACAATCTGCTCAGCCATCGCTGTGGAACCGAAGTGATTATCGACTCTCCTACCAGCATCTTAGCCATGTTCCTGTTTCCCGTCTATTCCATTAGGCTCTCTCCTGTGCATTCCCCTTGCAGTTCCGTTTCTGTGTCACGTCCTGACGCACTGCATTAATTTCGCCCATCCCCCACATGGTCTCGTCCGGTCTCGTCCCGTCCCGTCCCACTCCCACAGGAACAACAGACGATCCAAAACAAAACAGCAAGACCACAACACAGCCCAAGAGCACCAAGAAAAAGAACAAAAACCAACACCACCCACGATGGCATCGTCATCGCCCCACTCGGCACCTCCGCTGCCCCAGCTCGACCCCCTCATCGTCGGCGCCATGGACGACCAGTCGGCGGCGCTGGTCATGCAGCTGCAGCTCGAAGACATCGCCAACATTTTCGCCAAAACCCAAGGCAATCGCCGCGCGGACGACAGCGACGCGACCGATAACCAGGCTTACGCGCTGCGACTGGCGCAGCAGGACCTCGAGGCCACCATGACGGTGCTGAAAGACCGCATGATGAGCTTGAAGATCGCCCACGAGACCGAGACCGAAGCGATATCGGCGCGGGCTCACAGGCTCGCGCATCGGATGGATGGCGATCCGGATGCTACTGCTGCTGCTGCTCCTACTCCTGCTCCGCGCGTTGGTGGCGGCGGCGGCGGTGGAGAAGAAGTGATGCAAGGAGGTGGAGATGGAGAGATGCCAAATCGCGCTGATGCTGAACGCGACAATATCCTGGCCCAGCTGGCTTCGGGCCGGTTCTTCGACGACGACGATGACGACAGTAACAGCAACGGCAAGCCTAAGGCCGAGTCGTCGTCCCACGCGGCCAAGCGCGAGTGTACCATTACGATTGACCGGCGTTGCGAAGCGTGCCGCGACGACAAGAAGTTCTTCGACGTGGCCACGATGCCGCACTGTCGCCACGACTACTGCCGCGAGTGCGTGGATCAGCTCTTCCGTCTGTCCATGACGGACGAAACTATGTTTCCGCCCCAATGCTGCCAGCAGCCCATCTCGCTGGACGATGTGCGTATGATCCTGCCGGTGGACACAGCTCGAGAGTTCCAGCGCAAGAAGCCGGAGCTGGAGACGCCGAACAAGACTTACTGCCATCGTCAGGCCTGCTCTACTTGGATTCCTCCGCGGAACATTTCGGACGATGTTGGAACCTGTCCCAAGTGCTATCTTCAGACTTGCACTATATGCAAAGGCACCACGCATGATGGAGACTGCCCGAGAGACGAAGCGACACAGCTGCTGCTGCTAGAGGCGGACAATAATAGATGGCAACGGTGCTACAAGTGTCGCAGTGTTGTTGAATTGAATACCGGCTGCCACCATATAACGTGAGTCTAATGTTTTCGGGTTGACACTTGCGAAAGCTGATCTCGGGTGCCAATAGCTGCCGCTGCAAGGCTCAATTTTGTTACGTCTGTGGTCTTCCTTGGAAAACTTGCCCTTGTCCTCATTCCGATGAGAACAGGCTCTATGGGCGAGCAGTTCAAACAGAGCAGGGCCGACGTCTACCGCAGGGCCGACGTCCACTCGCTATGCCTGCTCAACCTCTCGACCCACTGCCACGAACACAGGCACGATCGCCGCCTCCTCCACCACCTCGTCCAGAGCAGTTGTCACGGCGGCAGCTGCCATCTGGAGGCGCCCCGGCTCCTGCTGCTAGGTCTCCACCTGCCGCATTTGGCATCCTCTTCAGCGCTGCAGCAAGTGCCCAACATCATTCCGCAGCCAACTGAAGCACCAAATTCTCCACCGACACCTCCTGATCCTATTCCCTCCCCACATCCCGCTCCGAGTCCTCAGGTCTCCCAAGATGCGAGTCGTCCCTCTCAAGCCGCGACTCCTTCCAATACCCCCACATCCAGCCACAGCAGCCTCCAAAACGATATGAGGGTATCCATCCTCACCCGATGGCAAAATGATATGGAAACCCCCTTCGTGTTCCCCCTACTGTCAGTATTTCGTCCACAACAAACTCAGGAGGAGAGGGAGCTGAGTATAGCGCTGTATGCTGAGCTCGGTAGGAAGCTCAGTCCGCTTCGGGAGCAACAGCGGGCATTCCACGGGTCCATGGATCTCGGCGTGTGGAAGCCGATGCCCGGCGACAACCGCCCGTGCAGGGTGTGCCTGGCGGCTGCGCCGCGGGAAATTTATCAATGTAGGCGCTGCACGGAGCGTCTGTGCAGTGTGTGTATTGAAAGAATTGTTTGAGTGAGGACAGAAGATGGTCTCTCATTTCTCTCTTGTTTTCTCTTTCGTTTCGCCGGTTGTGCGGGGGCGTTGCTGAAGTAATAGGTTGGTGACTCAATAGGATATGTAGGCCATACGAGTGGCTTACGCATGTCTAGGTAACCGAACAGGCTTGTTTCATACATCTTATTTTTAAATGATTGTTTCCTATAGGACCCAGAACCACAATTTTCCTTTGACTGACTTGCAAACATAAAGCCCAAAGGAAACGGAAAACACAACCCAAACTTACGCCCGTCAAAGCAAACCAATCACAGCCTCACTCCCATCTTCCCACCTACCATCCCCCGCCACCCTCTCTCCTCTATCCAACCCAATACCCCTCCTCACCATCGGTACCATGTCCAACCAAACCACCACCAACGCCACTCCTCCCGCCCCCCACTGCGCCTCCTGCCACGATACCTCCAGCCCCTTCCTCGACCTCACCACCCTCCCCACCTGCAACCACACCTACTGCCGCCCCTGCCTCACCCGGCTCTTCCGCAACGCCATCGCCGACGAAGCCCCCTTCCCCCCTCGCTGCTGCCGCCAGCCCATCCCCTTCGACGGCGCCGTCCGCGCCTTCTTGCAAGCCTCCACCGTACGCGACTACGAGCGGCGCCGCGCGGAGCTCGCGACGGCGCCGGCGGACCGCACGTACTGTTGTAGTGGTAGCTGCGGCGCGTGGATACCGCCGGAGTCGATTGCCGCGGGGGAGGCGGTGGGGACGTGTTTGAGATGCGGGGAGCGGACGTGTGCGGTTTGCAAGGGCGAGGCGCATGAGGGAGGAGGGGGTGGTGGGTGTGCGGGGGGTGATGATGATGCGACGCGGCAGCTGTTGCGGGTTGCGGAGCAGAGCGGGTGGCGGCGCTGCTATCAGTGTCAGCAGTTGGTTGAGCGGATTTATGGCTGTGACCATATGATGTGAGTGACCCTGTCGTTTCTCTTCTACGCGGTGAGGTTACCTGGCTGTGTGTGGGAAACGTCCCGGCTGATTCTGGAACGATGGCAAGTTGCCGTTGCGGTGCGCACTTCTGCTATAAGTGCGGCGGGCGCTGGGGAGTCTGTGACTGTCGGCCCATGCCCCCGGTAATACACGGTGGCGAGCCTAGAAGAGATCATCAGGAGCTACTTGTAGAGGAACATGAAGGTAGGAAAGATTCCCCAGAAGAGAAAGGAGGACCGTATCGTTGGCTGATATCATTATATCAGTTCCTAGAGTCCGCACTTGGATGTGGGTGGAAGAGGTAGAAACAGCCTGGAGAATACAGGAAGCTTATGCGCGGGAGATGGCAAATGGTGGTCCGTCAAGGGAGAGCAGTAGTTCTGGGTCGTGGTTTAGGGAAGAATCACCTTGAGACATATGCAACCACCCCGCTCGGCTGCCTAGACATGCGTGAGTCAAGCTGAGAAGCCGATAGGAACGAAGGCGTAGAAAAGAGAAGGAGCGGGTAGGATTAGAGTGGGGCTTCAGTGGGGTTTCTCAAGTGAGGAAGTCGCGGGGGATGCCCGACTTCCTCTTTGGGCAACCACGGGGTACCAACCAGGACCTGGAGCGTACAGAAAAATAGCAAAAACTTGGGCCTACGGCCGAATTCGGACCTCGAACCTCTTACGGTCGATGAAGCAGCGGTGGCGGGAGTCGGGTCCAAGAAACCTCGGCCATATGGCTCGAAGTTTTTTGCCCTTTCGAGGCCCTCGGATCTTTCGCCTTGGGTGAGAGGAGAAGCTCACTGCTTACCTTATATACCGACCGGCGTACATCCTCAAGTGTCGACAGTGCATATTTCACACGCCCGCACCAAATGAAGGCGGAACAGGTTGTAAGGATGTAGCCAACTTACACAGGGGTGTTTCTTCCCTCTCGCATCTCCTACGTATCATACCATTATGCGAGCGCCGGGAATAGTCTACTAATCCCTTCAACTGCTTAGGGCTCCATGCGTGTAGCCGCCTCCGTTTTACGTCCCAGCACACTGCATACTCTCATACCAACAAGCCACCAACGCAAACAGTCAGACTCAAAAGATCTAGAACAACCCACAATGGTCCGTCCCACCCCCCTTTCCCATTTAACCCAACCCTTCGCCACAACACCACAGCCCGGATCCTCCAACTCCAGCTCGACGACCTCAAATCCACCCTCACCTCCACCTGCACCAGGGCCGACGCCGCCACCGAAGACGACCAAGACCACGCACCGCATCTGCAGCAGCCACCACCACCCTCGCTCCCCACCGCACCCAAACCAAATGCAACCCCCACGCAACACCGCCTCCACCGCCTCCCCGGGCCAACCGGAAGAAGACACCACCATCACCACCGCCACGACAGCCCTCTGCACAGCCTGCCTCACCCCCACAACCACCCCCATCACACCCCCCACCTGCCCGCACCCCTACTGCCCCACCTGCCTCGCCACGCTCTTCCGCCACGCCCTCGCCGACGAGGCTTTCTCCCCGCCCCGCTGCTGCGGGCGACCCATCCCGCTCGACGCCGCCGTGCGCGGCGCCCTGTCGCCCGGCACGGTTCGCAAGTTCGAGGCGCGCGGGGAGGAGGGGGAGGAGCTGGGGATGAGGGTGGACGAGGACGACGACGACGACGAGGAGGGGACGTGGCGGGTGTTGCGGCTGGCGGGGGAGAACGGGTGGCGGCGGTGCTGCGGGTGTCGGCGGCTGGTCGAGTTGGACGGCGGGTGCAATCATGTCAGGTGAGTTGTTATTTCTCGGCTTTTTTTTTCCCCCTCTCTTTCCTTTCTTTCACTCTGTGTGGTGATGAGGAAGGAGAAGAAGAAGAAGAACCCTTGGGCTGATTCTGAGATGATTATGATGCGGATGGGGAAAAAAAGATGTCTTTGCGGCGCGCAGTTCTGCTACGTCTGCGGCGAGCGCTGGAAGACGTGTGAGTGCCCACAGGGGGACGAGACGCAGCTGTACGGTCAGGCTGCTCGGATCCACGAACGCTGGCAGGAGCCTCCCAGGCGGGCCTATTTTGAGGAAGAAGAGTATGACGAGGGCGCGTCGCCGCCGCGGTGGCACCTCCCGCGGCGGAGAGATTTGGAAGGAGAATATGGGAGCTTGCCTGTGTGGCGGCAACCCAGGAGGACAAGAAGGGCTCGGGAAGTGGCAGATGGGCAGGTTGTGGCCGGACGCGAAGGAGGACAAGAAGAAGCCGCGCAAGGACCGATATCTCTCGCTGGTCTCCTGCTACAAGCTCCCCTCTCCGACGCACCGAGACAGGTGCCAGAAGAAGCAACGGCGGCAGCGGCAGCAGAGACAGAAGTGCCGGGACCACCCTCTCCGACCCCCACTTCGCCTTCACTCTCCTCAGAGGACCAGCACATAGAGAGGCGATTGAACGACCTCGATCTTCCCCGGATGAATGCCTCCGACGTTCGAGATATTGTGGATCGGCTGCGCGAGTACCATAACTGCCCGCACGAGCACTTGACCTTCGTGTGGGGGCGCGCCGAGTGCGGTGAGTGCTTCCATTGGCTGCGGCGGTACAGCTTCAAGTGCCAGCAGTGCGAGTGGAATGTCTGCAATAGGTGTAGGCAGAATATGTGGTGAGTGGAGAAGATATTTTGGTGGCGCCCTTTCTTTTCCTTTCCCTTTCCTCTCTGTTAGCCATAAAGGAACAAGGCCCCCATTTAGAAGAAGATGCTGTAAATTGGATGAAGGCCTTTCGAATCGATTCTCTCGATATTCTTGGCATCAATCCTGCACAGATCAAAATCCTCCAGTTCGCCGTCACTACAACCATGTAATCACAACGCAAAAATGGCTTCATTTCTATCGTATCGTACCTTCTACGTATCAAACAAATGACATGCCGCGCCACGATCTATGCAAAACAGACATCACTCCTTACGCACTCGCCCAAGTGATCACGAATTTCACATCATGATCGCCCGTGTAGACGACGCCCTGCGTCGTGCCAGACGGGACGCTGTCGGCATAGAAAGCGGTGCTGCCGTCGTAGGCCAGGTCGCCCTCGACGGCGGTGAAGACGGTGGCGTCGCTGACGGCGGAGCCGCAGGTGAGCTCACCATCGGCGATGCCGCACTTGCCCTTGCTACTAGACAGGGTGAAGCCGTCGCCGCTGGCCGAGGCGGTGAAGGTGGCGCAGGTGCCGGTCGTGTACCACGCGCCGGCCGAGATGATGCAGCCCGTCTGCGCGCCGTCGACCTCGACTTTGAGGTTGCCCTTGCCGGAGAAGGAGCCGGTGCTGGTGGCAGTGGCGGTAGAGGTAGTCTTGGTGGCGGTGGCGGTAGTGGTGGTCGACGTGCCAGAGCTCTTGGGGTAGTACTTGACGCCGCTGCTGGGACAGCTGGACTTGGTGCCGTCGGGCTCGGCGGCGACGAATTCGCCGCTCTGGACCGAGCCACGGACGTTGTAGTGGTACCAGACCTCGTTGAGGGCGCCGCTCTGGCAGCCGAGCGTCACCTCCTGGCCGTGCTTCGCCTTGAGCGCGGCCTGGATCTCCGCTGAGGTGTATGTCGCCGAGGACGAGGGCGTGATGCCCGCGGCGGACAACCACTATACAAGTCTTCGTTAATTGCTGGTCGACTCTAAGTTTGAGCATCCCTAACTAACCTCGTATGTTGGCAGAGTCTTGAACAGGGAGACCGCCCTGTCAAAGAAGTCGGGCACCTCCTGGGTCGGGTCATAGTCCGTGTAGCATGACGGCTCCAGCGTCGAGATACAGGTGCCATGCTTGCTCCACTCATGCTCCCAGAAAGTCTCGTCGTCTCCATTGTAGTCCTTCCAGTACGTTTGCATGTACGAGAGCGTGTCCTTGTCGTCAAAAGCCTGCAGGATATCGGTGATGTTCGTATAAGCTCTCGAGGAGTCGCAGGAAGCGTCGTACGTGCCGTCGCAGCGGTCAGGCCTGTATCACCCCCATGAAAGTAAGCTTCCCGTCTTGTCTCGCAGCCACAAAAGCTTCGGCGCGGGGCGGAAAGATGCACGCCAACATACCAAAGACCGTGCAGGGTCCACGAATCGACGGGGCCCGTCACCGGCTGCGTGTCCCAGAACTGGGTCAGCAGGAGCTGGCCACCGGGAGCGTTGAAGCAGCATAGGTCCGTCTGGGCGGTGGTGTTCTGGCACGACAGGGCGCCGTCGGCCGAGCAGCTCTTGGAGGTGCCTGCATGGGCCGAAGAGGCGGAACCGAGCAGGACCTGGGCGCCGCCGAGGGCGAGCTTGGAGACGGTGCGGAGCGAGGGGAGCGAGGAGGCCATGGTGTCGCCGAGCTGCTGCGGTATCCGCGGAGCTTCCTCAGCGGCGGCGCGCGCCGCATTATATAGGGCTTGGGCGGACATATTGTTTATTGTATGCGGGGGCAGGGTTTCCGATGTTTGCTGCTGTGTTTCCCTGGTGGAGCGCGGAGTACGTAACGGGATTGGGAGCGGGCGTTCGGGAAGATAGGGCAGTAAGGAGAGATGCGGCAGGTGGTAGGAGGCGGTCTATGGGATCTGCCCGCCAGTCATTGGGACGGATGGGACCCGTGACGCCTGACGTCGCTCCCGCTCATCAGGTACACCACCAATCAGCTCGCGAGGACCGGGAACGCCGGCCACGGGGCCCTGGAGCGCATAGATGACAGGGCGGATCGGCAGGGCATGGTGAGGGCGCGAAACGTCGAAGAACTCGGGCTGGCCGACGGCTTGCAGGCTTGAGGGAGAGAGAGTCAGGGCTGCTGACCCGCCATCGCTTCTGCGCGTCAGCACCTGCTTGATCGAGCGCCGAGGCCCGGCGATCTCCCGCGCATGAGAGCTTGATTGGGTCTCGGGCTTTGGCCCACCTGCTCGGAGGCCCGACCTTCCCGGCAAAACACAGCTTTTAATATACTACTCGAGTCCGCTTGGTGGGGCAGAGGAAGGTCGAAGTTGGGTGCGATAAGAAAGGTCGTCACAAAACATGCATCAGTCTCGAAGCAGCAGCCCAGAAATCATCTTCCATGAACCCGAAAGAGGAAGAACCAAAAGCACAAACCCGCGCATCTTCTTCTCGTGTTAGGACCTCACACCACCTAAAACCCATCGCCCGCCTGAAACTCCCTGCCCAATTCCACCGCCCGGTTGTACGGATCGCTGCCCCTCAAAAAGGCATTGCGCAGGTCCGTCTTGACCGCCTCTCTCGACGTCTCGATCAACGTCTCGTAGTCGACCGGCCAGGTCGCATTGCCGCCCGCCTCGATCTGCTTCCCGCTCATCTGCTGCAGCATGTCGACGTGCGCCTTCTTCGCGTTGTAGTCCTCGTACTCGGTCTCGCCGCCGAAGCACACGCCGTAGAGGTCGCAGTAGCATGCGTGCTCCTTGGGGCACAGCTGATGCACCCCGAGCCAGATGTACTGGTAAAGATACTCCCACACCCGTCCGGACAGCCGGTCCTCCAGCGTCGTGTACATTAGCCACCGCCGGAAGTGCTCGTACTGCGCTTTGGGGAGCATGTGGATGCGCTCCCGTGACACCGCGAATTGCCCGCAGCATGGCTGCGACACCACTTCCGGCACCGTTTCGAACGGCAGGAGCTCCATCCACGCGTCGGCGAAAACGGCTTCCTCGGGAACGCCCCATTCGCTGTTGTTCTTGGCGATTGGGAAAAGATGGTTTGGGCAGCTTGGCCATCTGTGGCACCGGAGGTTGACGTATCCTTCATTCTTTGTTAGTTGAACTCCATGGTTCAGTCGGCATTTGATGTACTTGCCCTCACGGATGACTTTCCGAAAGTTCAGATGCTTGAGGATTTCTGCCGAGCTCATCTCAAGAAGCTCGTTGTTGTGCCAGGCCACGAGATGCGAGTGCATGAATATCGAAATGTCCGGTAAATTGTCGTAGAAGTCGACGATGAAAGTCAGGTACGCCATCACTTCATGGCCCTTGTTCGCTGGGAGAACGTATGGCTCCACCGGATTGTCCACCGTGTAGATGGCCTTTTGCAGGAGTTGATCGTCTCCGAAAACGCCGTCGATCCATGAAATGTCTTCTTTGGAGGTGCGTGCAATCACCAAGGCCCGGCTGTACTTGTAGTCTATGGGTTGTGGCATGACAGTTTCGAAGGACAGGTGTGATATTATGGCATAAGAAGCCTGATCATAGAATAATGATGAGCCAATGGGAAAAGAAGCATTTCAAGATACGTCATTATGTACTTACCGACGACGTTGACGATGTCCTTGAGGCATCCAACGTTGACATTGTCTCTGGAGTATCCGATGTTGCCGACGCCTCGGCCACGACCAACGCCGACGAATCCGGAAACGACTCTAGAGTTGAGTCCCCATCTCCCGGCGAGATAGATGTTTCCAACTGTAGTGTTGCAATATCTGTTACGATAGCAGCTTCTGTAGAGGTCGTTGCAACGAGGTTCAGAAGGTCGAGAATGTAATTCTGAGTGCTCGTGGTGACAGGTGCGATGGCATCGCCTAGCATGGTCTCAGTTGCTGTAGCAGTATCATCAAGTATACCTGCTTCGATGAGCGACCCTAGTTTAACCTTGATGTAGTCGTAATAGTCCGTAGTCGCGCTATGAGCCGAAGACGTTGTTTTATTCATTTCATGAGTTGGAGTTATCGGGGAAAGTAGCTGCTCCAGGGGATTGTCTGAATGATCGTAAAGTGCCGGACTCTCCTGGAGGTGACGAGTCCGCACATCTTTGTGGATGTTGTACGCGAAGGTGAAAAGGAAAAGGATAGCAAAAGCTATAATGACGAGCTGCTTTTGGCGGTGTGTGACCATTTTGCAAAGGCCTCGGCCAAATGTCAAAGATAATCATGGAAAGATTCATGCAAAGAAGAGCGCATCTGACAAACAAAAGAGAGGGCATGGTGGTCGTTTGGGCCAATCTTCACAGGGGGTGGAATGCAACGCGTCGCCACATGGTTGAAAGCAAGGACAGTAACAACATCTGCAAGAGTTCAAGCCAGCCTGCTACTCGATGGCCAGACCGTAAGACTTGGCAGCGAAAGCCAGGAGAGAGCCAAGTCGTGATGGCAAACCAGGGATGTATTGTCGCTGTAATTCTTGTAGTAAGAGGATCGAATACGTGGGCAGAAATAAATCATGCACCTGCAACGCCGGAAAGATTCCTGCGTGTCAGTGAGAGCGGTCGTACGTCTAAGTCACAGGATGGAAAGACTTGTAAAGGTGTGTTGCAGAAGTGCGGAGAGAAGGCACCTCCGACGGCGCTCCAACATGACTCGCAACGGGCAGAAAGCTCAACTCCAAACAACGCGCCCGCCTCCACTCGCGCGCGCCCTGCCACCCATAGCTCTTGCAACAATGCTCGACATCAATGACTTCGCGGCGGTTTTCGCCTCAGACGCGAGCGGCGGTGACATCTACCCGCACCCTACCGTCAACGCCATCCGTGCAAATCGCCGCACCCTTGGCGGCACCCTCTTCTTCGACAGGTTGCTCGCCCAGCTGAACGTTAAGAGTAATTGACTGCACCCTCACTACCTACAACCCAGCAGCGTCGCTAACCCGACACACAGGCGGCTACCTCTACCCTCCCTCCAAGAATGCCGACCTGCGCGAGCTGCACGAGCGCATCACGACCTCTCCGATCGCCGACCATTACAAGCAATCACTGCTCTTCTACCTTCTAAAAGACAGCAGCGGCGAGGGCTCCAGCCAGCCAGAAGACTTCGCCAAAAGCGTCTGCCTCCCGCAAAAGTACTGGGTCGTCATCAAAGGCCTCTGGCACATGGACCGGCTCCAATTCACCGTACGTCCTCCCCGCGCCTCTTCCCAGGGAAGACAAAAAGCCTACATATTTGACCTCCCCTCCTAACGCTCCAGACGCCGGGCCAGAACGCGCTCGAGTCGCTGACGCACCCCTCCCTCCTCCCCACCTTCCCGGAAGACGTGCTGCGCGTCCTGCTCGAGCACGCCGCAACGACCAACGACACCGCCGACCACTCCCAGCGTCACCACAGCCACCACCACCACCAACAAAACGGCAGCACCGGCACCGGCACGCAGCACCTGCCGCTGGCCTACTACAACGCCGTGCGGCCGCCCCTGAGCAGCGACCCGGAGCTGCAGCGCGCCTACTTCCGCTACCTGGCCGGCCTGTCGGTCACGCAGGCCTACTTCTTCGCGCGCGCGCAGCCGAGCCAGGACCAGCGCGCGCTGCTCGAGCTGCTGATCCAGGAGGCCATGGCGCCGGCGCTGCCCGAGGCGCGCAGCCGCCGCACCGAGGAGCTGGTCGACCTGCCGCTGACGGCCGAGGAGGAGGGCTGGTTCGAGGACTTCCTGCTCGAGGGCAAGGGCAGAGGGCTGCATGCGTCGCGCGACACCGTCATGGCGAGGCGGCTGGCCGTCGGGAAGTACCCCGATGCTGTGGATGTGGGCAAGGAGTTGAGTGGCAGGAGGTTCAATGACGTTACGTGGGACGGGGTCAAGGACATTCTGAACGCCGGGCTGGGATCCAGGGCGGCAGAGGGCGTCTTCAAGATGGCTGAACTTTGAGTCAGGCGCGTGAGGGTGTAATACCCACGAGCAAAAGCATAGCGAATGGCGCTGTGGCGTTGACGGGCACCTGGCAGGCATGACGGTTGAGGGATCGACGGATTCAACAACCCGCAATTACGTCAGGTTCAAAATTCAAGTTTCACGAGTGAACAAAGCATTGGAGACAGCTCGAAATGTCTGAAAGGAGCGCGTTGCATTTCAGCAAACAGAACTCCTAATGGTCATTCCTTTATGTTAAAGGTTCTCATCCCGGCCGGCCCTTGAACACCGTGACATCATGACGTTCCTCCATTTTTTACTCGGAAACCAGGATTCGCCCGAGCCTTTCAAAGAACCCACGACGCCCACTTTAGACTGAAATTGCCGACTTTTTTATTCGCCAATCCGGATATCGAATTTAGTTGGCCTTGGCGGTCTGCTGGGGAGTGATCTTCTTGCCATCCTTGTTGTACCTGATCCTGGGCGGGGGAGCGCGGTTGCGGCGGCCCTCGCGGGAACGGACACTGTTTCCGCGTCAGCAATTCATCAGGCAGAGGTGCAGCAGGGCAGCATGGACATACCGGACGATCTTGCCGTGGATAGCGCACGAGACGCAGTACTGGAGCTTGAGGTACATCTTGGGGACGGTGTACTCAGGGAAGACAGAGGCATCCGAGATATCACCTGTTTAAACATTGCGACGTCAGCATCGCGTTCCGCCAAGGTTCTTCTCAATCTCCTGCTCCAAATCCTCCAACGGAGCCGAGTGTGTGTATTATGGGGTGCGCGGTGGACGTACGGATGGCGGCGGACTCGACCATGTTGCGGATGGTGAATCTCTTGATCGCCTTGTCCTTGGGCGTGCAGCGCGAGCAGTTGCTGCAGCGGATGGGCTTGACGTGGCCGCGGCCCTTCTTGTTGCGGCCGCTGGAGGGGCTGTTAGCACGCGAGCGCGTAGGTGTCGAGGACGGGTGAAATCGTACTTGGAAGCTCTCTTCTTGACCATTTTGACTGAACCTGCGCGCGCGTTAGGAGATTGGAATTGTGGGTGGTTAGAGGTGTGCACTTACGAGAATCTACTTGTTCCGGGGTAAGTAGTGTCGCGGTGTGGTCAGAAAGGACGTTTGTGCGCAGCCCCGAAGTGCATCGCTTGCGCGGAGGAAACATTGGCCGGGCGCCGGGCACATTCGATGCCTCAGGCCACACGGAACGCCCCCGGACCCCCTTGCCCAGAGCTCATGCTGCCGCGAATGTGCAGAAGTCCCTGGCTCGGCTTCACCGCCCCACATCCCTGTCTTACGCGTGATCCCGCGGTCATCGATCTTGAGGTGTTATGATTTGTTGTCTGCGCAGGTGTGGCCTATCAAGCACCCTGCAACGCGTCTCGTCACATTGGTCTGCTCCGCTTTCGGCTCCGCACCGAGTATCTGCGCAGAAAATTTGACAGTCTTGTGGTATTGCGGGGCGTCGGAAGCTGCCAACCAGCAGAGGAAGCGCGGTCGAGAGGCGTCGCTGCCGGCCCAAAATCTTGCCCCAGCTGGAGCCCCCAACTCCCTGTCAGGACATCCTCGGACAACCCACCTGCCGGGCCACAACACGGCCCTTCTTCACACCACCGCAGCTCCATTCTTCTCTGCACACGGTGATACGCCCAGATGTCGACCACCGGTACCTACCGCGGTACCCCCAACAAGGGGAGGGGTGGGATCCCCTCCTACAACAGCCCGTCCGGCATCCCGCGTCCCTCCGACCATCAGAGCGAGGTGGGCGGCAGCTCGACGCTGAGTGCCAGCCGCGCGAAGCAGTCGAAACGCGATGAGGTATGCGAATGCCCCCGGCAACCCCGTCGCGGGGCATGCAGCAGTAGTCGCTGACGATGCGCCAGGCCATTCGCAAGAAAATCGAGAGCGACCTCAACAAGAAGAGGGCCCCGACCAGCCGCCTGCAGCGCGCGCGCAAGGCGCCGCCGGGAACCGTCCTTGCCCTGAAGCCCAGCAATGCCCTTCAGATCAAGCCGCACACGACCGTCGCCGAGGCCGCGCAGCTCATGGCCGCGAAGCGTGAGGACTGCGTTCTGGTCACCGACGACGATGAGCGCATCGCTGGTATCTTCACCGCGAAGGATTTGGCTTTCAGGGTGGTGGGCGCGGGCATCAAGGCCAGGGACATCACCATTGCGGACATCATGACCAAGAACCCGCTTTGCGCGAAGACGGACACCAGCGCCACGGATGCTCTGGATCTCATGGTCAGGAAGGGATTCCGCCATCTGCCCGTCATGGACGAGAACCACGACATTGCTGGTATTCTGGATATTACAAAGTGTTTCTACGAGGCGATGGAGAAGCTCGAGCGCGCCTACAGCTCTTCGAGAAAACTCTACGATGCGCTGGAGGGTGTTCAGGCGGAACTTGGCTCGAGCCAGCCGCAGCAGGTCATTCAGTACGTTGAGGCTATCAGGACCAAGATGTCGGGCCCTACGCTGGAATCGGTTCTGACTGGCCTTCCGCCTGTCACGGTTTCCGTCCGGACGTCCGTCAAGGAGGCTGCGCTGGCGATGAAGGAGAACCATACGACCGCCGTCCTTGTGCAAGATCAGGGCTCCATTACTGGTATCTTCACCAGCAAGGATGTGGTGCTCCGTGTCATTGCTGCTGGCCTTGACCCAGGTACCTGCAGCGTGGTCCGTGTCATGACGCCCCACCCCGACTTCGCTCCCATAGATATGAGCATTCAGGCTGCTCTGCGTAAGATGCACGGTAAGTACTTGGTCTCTGGTGGTGATGGCTGCAGTTGCTGAAAAACTCTCAGATGGCCATTACCTCAACTTGCCCGTGATGAGCGACGCGGGCGAGATCGTTGGCATGGTTGATGTGCTCAAGTTGACGTATGCCACGTTGGATCAGGTATGTTCAGTCAGCAGGGCTGAAATAGAGTGTTTCGGATCTAACGCTAGCCAGATCAACACCATGTCCACTGGAGACAGTGAGGGTCCCGCATGGAACAAGTTCTGGCTCTCCCTCGACCACGAGTCCGAGTCCATGGTCTCCGGTGAAGGCGGTAGCCACCACCCCCGCACGGAACTCTCACGATCACACGTGATGTCTCCCGGCCTGGACCGCCACGGCGGAGGTTTGGATCGCGTAGAGAGCGTCATGCCCAATGACTCTGCTTCGCACGTTGGCATGGAGACTCCGGAGCACTCTGCCGTTGCTACTTCGCCCGCTATGCCATTTGAGGACATGCCCTTCGCCTTCAAGTTCAAGGCCCCTAGCGGACGGACCCACCGTTTCCAGGCGGTTCCCTCCGCCGGTCTCGGCGCATTTGTTGCTCAGGTGACTGACAAGCTGGGTGCTGACATTGAAGCTGTTGGCGGCACTCCCACTTTTGAAGATGGCCACCTGAGCAACTCTGGCTTTGCCCTCAGCTATCTGGACAATGAGGGCGACAGCGTCTCTATTACTACTAACCACGACCTTCTCGAGGCTGTCAGCCTTGCTAACATGCACCATACGGAGAAGGTCGACCTCTTCGTGCACCACCCCGAGCACTCCCCTCTCCCAAGCACCGTGGCTCCCCAGGGTGTGCCCGCAATATCCACCCCCGAGCCGTCGGTCCGGGAGCGCAAGAAGCACGCCTCCGACGATGAAGAGAGTGACGAGGAGGTCGAGCACCGTAGGAAGCGGAAGTCGCAACCCGAGCCTCCGGCGCAGGTCATCCAAGGCGTTCCCAATGAGCTACTCCTGCCTGGCGCCATTGTCACATTGGCCGTGGTCATCGTCGGTGTATTCGCTCTTGGCCGCGCCTCCAGCCGGTAGAAACAGCTGCCAATGCTCTTTGCATAATTTCACTCTCCTCTTGGCCATTATCTGAAACATTTGCGCAGTGTGTTTCCCTTTCGCAGGGGTGTGTCTGTAGCAGGAGTAACAACCCCTTTTTGGTTTTCATTTTCCAGTGGCGATACCACGGGTGGGATTTAGCTTCACTTGCGTAGACAGTCGGTCGCTCTCTCTTTTTCGTTAGGCCTTGTGTTTTCAACGGCGCGCTGTGCCGACGGGTATTATTCGTAGCGTATGCCTATTTATTGGTTGGGGGTTGGTGTGGCAGGTGGAGGAGGATTAGTCCGGGGTGGGAAGGGAACGGCATGGAAAGTGCTCAAGGGGAATACTATGAAATAATCTCGA
The DNA here is from genome assembly GCA_021495925.1 of Diplodia intermedia. Taxonomy (NCBI): domain Eukaryota; kingdom Fungi; phylum Ascomycota; class Dothideomycetes; order Botryosphaeriales; family Botryosphaeriaceae; genus Diplodia; species Diplodia intermedia. Next base: position 90,871 of record JAKEKT010000092.1, on the reverse strand, counting down.
TCATCCTGAATGCTGCTTGGAAGCTTTACGTGTGATGATTGAGATCCTGGTTGACGTGAATAGTCACTACGCTCTCTATGATTATTTTTTGAGAAGTGTCATAACCGCAGTGCCATGCTCCATGGGGGAGCTGAAGAACACATATGGACGTGCACATAATCTTGAGATTGCGTAAACATGTTTGGACATGAAACTCCCTAGGTACCTATGGATTGGACGACGTTTCTCGCACTGGGCTCATAGCCTCGAACTTATGTCTATCCGTGCTTCTATTGAACCGGAGAAGTCGGTGACGCCTGCCCACTGGCACAGTATTCGTAATTGCTGATCATATAACCTCGTAGCAGCATTGCGAGATGAGCAATACCACAATCGTTTTCGTCCCGTTCTCAGTCTTCGCCAAATAGCAATAGTTTCCGAGAATAGAAGAGTGAGGTGAAGTAAGCGCAGACAATCAGAAACCGTTCTTGGTCATCGCAGGCTTGTTCAGATCAGCTACACATTTTTGACGTGGAAAGCGCAGGCAGATCATGGAGCTGCAGAGCGGTTCTTGATTGGGCAACAGGCGACGAGCTAGCGCGAGGAATCAGGGTCTCTTGGCATTGAAAGAATGTTGGGGCATCACGGTGGAGCAAAATCTCGCAGCAAGCTTTGTCAGGGTGGCTGGCGGTAGGATCGTTGCCGCGGAAGCGCGGAAGGTTGCCCTTGCCTCGCAACGACATGTTCGTGCTACGTGGTTGGGTTGAGGGTTGGGACTTGGATGGACCGAGACGCGTGCGGACCAGCGGCTTCGCCAGAGCCGCCATCACTGAAAGCCGATGATCGCGGACGTGGCACACAGGGCCTCGGCTTGTCCAAGGTGTGGTCGGCGATTGCTCTGGCCTGAAACAGGTGCACGAGTACAGGCCCGCTCAAGCAGCAGGGGGGTGGCCGGTGAGTCACGGGCGTCGCGTTGGGCGCTTTCCGCTCTGCAAAACGCGCGCTGGACGTGTCGCAGCGACGCAGCTGCCTCCTACGTAAGCAACCTAGCGTTTTCTTGCACGTGACCGCTGTGTGTTTTGGCGGGCGTCAGCGCTGGCAAGGAAAATATACGGTCCTACCTACTCGCTCGCTAGGTTTCGCCCCGCCAAAGTTTCTCGAGAGGGCCCGGCTTCGACGACCACAACAACCACCCCACCAACAAGGCCGCAAGCCTACTCTCCGCAATCCCGACTGAGAGCTGACACGGCGACCCACCGACACCCTTGCCGTCGCCTGTAGCTCTCGCCTGCTTTGCGCGCCGCCGCCGCGCACTTCTTTTCAGCAGCCTCCCCTCGATAGGCAGAACCTTCTGCCACTCGTCCACCCCCCAGAGCCGCAGCAACCATGTCAATCCTCCCGCCGGACGTGCACCAGGCCCTGGCCGCGCTCCTTCAAGGGTTGCAGTCGGCCGATAACCTGGCCCGGTCGAATGCCGAGGAGCAGCTCAATGCGGAATGGGTCGTCGCAAGGCCGGACGTGCTGTTGGTCGGTTTGGTTGAGAATATCCAGCTGTCTGAGGACCCCTCGGTACGTGCGGTCGGGCTCCGCTTGCCTGCAGCTGCTGACTTTGTGACAGACGCGTTCCTTTGCCAGCGTGCTTTTCCGGCGCATAGCTACGAGGAGTCGCAAGGACCCCACGACGGATCAGACCAAGGAACTTTTTCTCACCCTGCCCCAGCCCCAGCGCAACGTCATTCGGGAGAAGCTTCTCCAGAGTCTCGAGGGCGAGCAGAATGCCCAGGTCAGGAACAAGGTCGGCGACGCCATTGCGGAAATCGCTCGGCAGTACACCGAGGAGGGTACAGATCCCACCCAGGGCTTTAGCATCGCGGAACCCACAGTTAACGGAGGTTATATCATAGGCGAGCCTTGGCCTGAGCTCTTGGGTGGCCTCTTCAAGGCCAGCCAGTCGGCAGAGCCCGGACAGCGCGAAAGTGCTTTCCGTATATTTGCAACCACTCCCGGCATAATCGAGAAGCAGCACGAGGACACCGTGCTCGGCGCCTTCACAAATGGCTTTAAAGATGACAACATCATGGTACTGTACAAACACTACACTTTCCCATTCTTTTCCAGGCCCATCCCTTGCTCGTGGAGGTTGCGCAAGCTGCCCACGTGCTTGGATCGGGCCCTTTCGACGCGCCTTGATACATGTAGATGCTACTGACAGGGCCGTCGCAGGCTAACGGCAAGCAGGTCCGCATCGCGGCCATGGAGGCGTTCGCTTCGTTCTTCCGCTCCATCAACAAGAAGAGCCAGCAGAAGTACTACCCGCTCATTGCCGAAATTCTCAACATCCTTCCGCCGATCAAGGAAGCTGGTGACTCCGATCAGCTCTCTAAGGCCCTCGTTTCTCTTATCGATCTCGCCGAGATTGCCCCCAAGATGTTTAAGCCTGTTTTCAACGCCCTAGTCAACTTCAGTATCACTGTGATTCAGGACAAGGAGCTCGATGATCAAGCACGCCAGAATGCCCTCGAGCTGATGGCCACTTTCGCGGATTGTAGCCCGCAGATGTGCAGAAAAGATACAAACTACACCCCGGACATGGTTACTCAGTGTCTATCCTTGATGACCGACGTCGGCGTCGATGACGATGATGCCGCGGAGTGGAATGCATCGGAAGATGTGAGTGAAGCTCGAATTTGTACTACCCCATTAGCTGACCCCAGCAGCTTGACATTGACGAGAGCGATCAAAACCACGTCGCTGGTGAGCAATGCATGGACCGGCTCGCAAACAAGCTCGGCGGTGGAGCAATCCTTCCTCCCACTTTCAACTGGTTGCCGCGCATGATGACTTCTTCGGCATGGCGTGACAGGCACGCCGCCCTCATGGCTATCTCGGCCATTTCCGAGGGCTGTAGGGAAATGATGGTCGGTGAGCTCGATAAGGTCTTGGACCTCGTCGTTCCCGCCCTTCAGGACCAGCACCCCCGTGTTCGTTGGGCCGGCTGCAATGCTCTTGGCCAAATGAGCACCGATTTCGCTGGTACCATGCAGGAGAAGTACCACCAGGTCGTCCTTCAAAACATCATTCCGGTTCTTCAATCCGCCGAGCCCCGCGTCCAGGCTCACGCCGCTGCTGCTTTGGTCAATTTCTGCGAGGAAGCGGAGAAGGATGTCCTCGAGCCCTACCTGGACACCCTCCTCACCAACCTGCTCCAGCTCCTCCAGAGCCCCAAGCGCTTCGTCCAGGAACAGGCCCTCTCTACCATCGCTACCGTCGCCGATTCTGCGGAGGTCGCCTTCTCCAAGTACTACGATACTCTGATGCCGCTTCTGTTCAACGTCCTGAGGGAGGAGCAGTCGAAGGAGTACAGGTTGCTGAGGGCGAAGGCCATGGAGTGCGCAACGCTCATCGCGTTGGCTGTGGGCAAGGAGAAGATGGGTCAGGATGCTATCGCCCTTGTCAATCTTCTGGGCACGATTCAGCAGGGAATCACCGATTCGGACGATCCTCAGGCCTCCTATCTCCTGCACTGCTGGGGTCGTATGTGCCGTGTCCTGGGTCAGGACTTCCTTCCGTACCTCCCGGCTGTCATCCCTCCTCTTACCGAGCTTGCTGGTGCTAAGGCCGACATCCAGCTTCTGGATGACGAAGAGCAGGTTGCCCAGGTTGAGCAGGAGGAGGGCTGGGAGCTGGTTCCTCTCAAGGGCAAGGTCATTGGCATCAAGACCAGCACTCTGGATGACAAGCACATGGCCATTGAGCTCATCGTCATCTACGCCCAGGTTCTGGAGGGTGCCTTCGAGCCCTATGTCAATGAGATCATGGACAAGATTGCCATCCCCGGCCTTGCCTTCTTCTTCCATGACCCCGTCAGAGTCGCATCTGCCAAATGTGTGCCACAGCTGCTCAACTCTTACAAGAAGGCTCACGGCGAGCAATCTCCTCAGCTTGGCCAGCTCTGGGCCAGGACAGTCGAGAAGGTTCTTGAGGTTCTCAGCACTGAGCCCGCCATTGACACCCTTGCCGAGATGTACCAGTGCTTCTACGAGTGTGTTGAAATTCTTGGTAAGAACTGTTTGACGGACCAGCACATGGCTGCTTTCATCGATGCTGCTAAGTCTGTTCTTGAGGAATACAAGGAGCGTGTCAAGGCCCGTCTGGAGGAGCAGGCTGATAACGATGAGGGCGAGGAGCTCTCTGAGGAGGTCGCCTTCGCCATCGAGGACGACCAGACTCTCCTTTCCGATATGAACAAAGCTTTCCACGTCATCTTCCAAATGATGGGCCCGGCATTCCTGCCCCACTGGGAGCGCCTCCTGGAGTTCTACACCAACTTCGTCACCAATCCTGACCCGACGCAGAGACAATGGGCCATCTGCATCTTCGACGATGTCCTGGAATTCTGTGGTCCTCAATCCTGGAACTACAACCAATACATCATCAACCCCATCGTCAATGGCATGCGCGACGACGTTGCTGCGAACAGGCAAGCCGCTGTGTATGGTGTTGGTGTCGCGGCGCAGAAGGGCGGTGAGCCTTGGTCGGAATTCGCCAACAACTGCCTCCCCATCCTTTTCGAGGTCATCAGCCGGCCGAAGGCCCGCGAAGATGATGACGTTTTCGCAACCGAGAATGCATGCGCGAGCATAGCGAAGATTCTGCACTACAACAGCACCAAGGTTCCCAACGTGCAGGATGTCGTCAACGCCTGGGTGGACACTCTTCCCATTGTCAACGACGAGGAGGCTGCGCCTTATGCGTACGCTTTCCTTGCGCAACTCATCGACCAGTGAGTATTTTCTGCGTTGATTATTGATCTACATTCTAATGTCTCTTCACAGGAGCAACCCCGCCGTTCTAGCCAAGGCTCCCCAATGCTTCACCCACGTTGCCATGGCGCTCGAGGCCGAGACCCTCCAGGGTAACATCGCCAGCCAGGTCGTCCGCGCAACGAAGCAGCTGGTTCAAACCGCCGGCTTGGACGCCAACCAGCTGCTCCTCAGCTTGACTCCGGAGGCACAGCACACCGTCCGTGCGTACTTTGGTTAAACAAAGACGGAGGGAAACGAAGTCATTACGAGAAAGTAATATTGTACGGAATGAGGAAATGGGGCATTTTGTGATTTTTTGATGACGAACAGATGGGGGGCGGCGGCGACGGCAGAGGGCGAGGTATGAGGGGGTGATCAATGAATAGCTTTGGCTAGGGACACCGAGTGATATTTCTATCCTTCCGCGGGCATTGTTGTCTTTTACGCTTTCCTTTTTCCTTTTTTACTCTCTTATCCTGTAGACCTGCAAAGGAAAGGTGGAAGGGCGGCTGGCCAGCTTTCGAAGGGGAGATGTGGTTATCACTTTTGGTTGGTGGTGGCGACGATGAGTGACGGTGACGGTGACGGTGGTGAAGATGGGGAGGAATTGATTGCATATGATATCCAAAGGAATTAAGAGACAAGCAAGACCCAAAACTGAACTGACCGGGAGGGGATGATGTATGTATGGTGGGGTGTGGGGATTGATTGCCTACGCGTACCCTGCCCTGCCTTGTCCTCCTGTCTTGCGCTGCCCCTGCCCTGCTTGCTTTACCTTCCCCGTCGGCCCGTCTGGCCGTCTGCTTGCTTCACTCGACGACGTTTTGTGGATATGCATGTTTTGTGCTGGTTTTGAAGCAACTTTATCCCCTCCTACCGATCGTTGTCTCCGTTGGCCTTTGGGGAGTAGGACGGGGGTGAGAAAGGATGAGAACGTGTAGATGGCGTGAAGGAGGCCTGGCTTTCGAATGGCTGGGTTGAGGACGGGGAGGGCGCGGGCAAAAGCGAGCGCTTTCATTTACTGTGAATGGTTAGGGATGAAATTATATGATATTTCTGTTGGATTTTTGTGTAGGTTCTTGATGTAAGCGATTGCTTAGAGGAAAACAACTACACTTCTTCTTTCCGTGGATAAAGTAAGCTTATGCTTGATTTGTTTTCGTTTTCTTTGGAAGCTGTTTCTATAAAATGGGTGAAGTGGGTTTTAGTATCTTCGGGTTCTGTTTTTTCTCCTTTGCAAACTGAAGTGTATTCCGCCCACTTGAGAGTGTATAGACAACTATAGATTAGCCCTTAAATGTGACCGATAAGTAGTGGAGGCTATATACGCCTTCTCTTCGGGGTAAATACTATGCGTAGCTTTCAATACCTTGACAGACGATTGTCATAATCTTATTTTTAGCATGCCCATCATAAGACTTCACGATTATACTTGATCCACAAAAACTATGCAAACTTGGTCTCGGATAATTCTACACAGAAGTAGGCTAACAATATCTGCACATCACCACCCATATTCATTCTGATCGTTATACATACAACGGAGAACTCGTCTCCGTCGGCCGGAAAAGGGCACGAGGGCTATGGCCCAGGCAATGATGGCCAGCTACCTCCGGCGTGAAGCCGATCCAGATCATCTACTACGTACAATTGTCATATGTTTTATACGGCTATTTCCCGTGAAGCTCTCGTCGTTCATCACAATACAAGCAGCAGAAAGATTTCTTCAGTCGTCTCGCTTCTTGGCGCTCTGCTCCGCGGCGGCGTCGCCCTTGCCGGCTTGCGCAGACTCGGCCCCGCCGTTGGGCTCTTCAGGCGCCCAGTCGTCCTCGGCGTTCTCGTCCCAGTTGTCCAGCTCCTCCTCGACGGTCATGCCCGGGTCGCGGACGATGCCGGATTCCTGGCCACCGCCGGCTTCGCCATCGTCGCCGCCGTCGCGCATGTTCTCGCCCAGCTCGACGTCGACGTCGTCGCCGGGGACGGCCTGGTAATGCTTGTTGCGGCGCTTGCGCTCGAGCATGCGCTTGTGGTACCAGCTACTGAGCAGCACGGCGGCGACGGAGCCGACGATGTTGGCTAGGATGTCGAAGGGGTCGAAATTGCGGTCATTCTGCGCGAACGGACGAGTTAGGCTGTGGCGTGCTCTCGCGGGGGAAGGAGTGGACACGTACAGGGAGCAGGCCTTGGATGATTTCGGATCCGATGCCGAGGCCCAACGTGCAGATGAACAACGTCATCTGGATGAGGCGACGGCGGTTTGTTTCTACGATCCAGTAGAAGCATAGCTGGGCCGGGCCCGCGGTTAGCAGGACACGCTGGAGCGCGGGGGAGCAACGTACGGTCAGCAGGAAAAAAGTGACGCTGTGCAGGACCTTGTCACTCTGCTTGTACTGCGGCAGCTGCGAGCGGCCGAAACCGGCAGCGGACGCAAGCAGGCATATTACCACGAAGGCGCCTGGCGGAGGGTCAGCGGCTGGCGAGCTTGTCGTAGCGTGCGGAGCGGGAGCGGGACAGCAGCGAGCTGCCGGCGGTAGAGGTATCGTGGCCGGTCGAGCTTACCTGCGGGGGCTTTGCGGATGCGCATGGCGGGCGAGAGCGGTGGCAGCTGGGCGGGCGTGAGGGAACTATCGCGCGGTGACCATGCCGGGGCTGCGAGGGCGTCAGGTCGGGGTGCTGTGCAAGCGGTGCAGCAAACAGACTGGAAGCTCGCGGTGCATGAGCTCTCTCCGCGCGGGCGGCGATCGGCCGGGGCGGGCACGTGACGCGGTTAGAGCCAGATGCAGACAGAGGGAGCGCGAAGGCCGCCGCGGCAGACAGAGCGCAACACGCCCGGTCAACCTCAAGCCAGTCCGCCAGGCCCTTTCATCACCCCATCCCGCCCTGCCATCGCCTTTTCATCGTGCGCGCCCGCCCTCCATCTCCCCAGGCCCCGCCGCGCCTCTCATGCGCACTGGTTCGACGCTGCAGCGCGCGTTGACCGTGGAACAGGGGACAGTCGCTCGCTGAGGTGGCCGTCGCTCGGAGCGCGTGCCAAGCTCGCGGATGGTGATCCCGCCATGGCCCTCCACCAACGCTCATCCATGCGACACTCCAGCTATGGCGCCCATCGCCCCGGCTCCAGCACCCCGAGCGCTGCAAAGGTCCACCGCCTCAGCATGAACTCCGAAGACCCCTCCTCCCAGCCCGCGGGCCCCGTGCCCCACGACGATGCCGACATCACCCTGGCCGACGACGACCCCAGACATCAAGAGTTCAGGGAGCGCTTCGAGAAGACCGAGGCGCGCATCGCCGCGCTCCTGTCCGGCTCTTTTGACCTGCCCGCGTTCACCGGACACGCCGATGACGATGCTTCTGCCAACACCGCGTCGGCTGACCGCGCCGAGCCCCAGTCGCAACCCGCGCCGGCGCCCAAGAAGCCCGCCCGGACAATTGATGAGGACGATTATGGCGACGATGACGACGACGACGATGCCGACGAGCCCTTGCAGGCCGAGTCGCCGCTGCAGACCAAAAGCGCCGCTGCTACCAATGCCTCCAGCTCCCTTCTGAAAGTACCTTCTTCCCTTCCCGCGAAGCCCTCCATCGACCGCGCCCCTTCCGCCTCCTCTGCCGATCAATCCAAGAATGCCGAAGACGTGCGCAAAGAGCTCAACGAGCAGAAAAAGGCCGCCGAGGATGCTGCGCGCCGTTCATTCCACACACTTTTCTACACGCTCGAGACGGACCGCGATGCCATGTTGGAGCAGCAGAAGTTGGACGAGCTGGACCGTCAGGTTGAGACGGAGATGTCTGGCCAGTCTGCCCAACCCGCGAACAGTTCTGCCGTCGCCAGCGCAAGCCAGCAGGGCTCTCTGAGCAGCGCCAACCTGGGTTCGTCGAGCTTGACGTTCAAACACCTCATTTCTCGTATCGATGCGAAGCGCAATCTGGTCAAAGCGTCCGACGCACAGCTGCGCAGTTTGATGAGCGATGTGCGCAAGAACCGGAGTAAATGGGCTAGCGAGGACAAAGTCGGCCAGGAAGAGCTCTACGAGGCCGCAGAAAAGGTTCTCATGGAGCTCAAGGCCATGACGGAACACGCCGCCCCTTTCCTGCAGCGCGTCAACAAGCGCGACGCACCGGACTACTACCAGGTCATCAAGCAGCCCATGGACATCGGCACCATGATTAAGAAGCTAAAGTCACTCCAATACCGGTCTAAGAAGGAATTCGTCGACGACCTGAATCTGATTTGGTCCAACTGCCTCAAGTACAATGCCGACCCCTCGCACTTCTTGCGCAAGAAAGCGCTTTACATGAAGAAAGAGACGGATAAGCTGGTTCCCCTCATTCCCGACATTGTTGTGCGCGAACGCGCCGAGGTGGAGGCGGAGGAGAGGCGCATGCAGAGCATCGATGCAGACCTCGAGGGTGTTGAGGACAGCGATGATGGTGAGTTCCGAGATGCCATGCTCTCTTTCATTGCGCCTACTAATCATATCCAGAACCCATTATGGCTTCGAGAGGACGCAAAGCACCCAGTAAAGGCAACAAAGGATCTTCCGCGGTCAGAAAGGCTCCTTCAGCAGGCACTGAAGGCACACCGGGCGCGGAGACCAAGCCAATGCCCGGCTCAGCAAGTATTCCTAGAACAGAATTTTTACGTGCAGATTCGGAGATGGATGGCCAAAACGGCTTTCAAACGCCACCTCCACCTGGTACTCTTACTCCACTTGGCACCAATGGCATGCCCGGAACCGCAAGCCAAGCCGATGCTTCGGATCTTGATGCAGGGAGCTCTGTCGTTGGCGCTGCGCCGACCGAAGATGCGGATTTGGATGATGTGGAATATAAGACGTGGAAACAAGTGACGAAGAAGGACCGAGCTATGATCGCTGCAGAACGACACCGTCTTTTCCGGAACGACCATCTCAACGTTGAAGAGCCTGCTCTGATCCGTACAAAAGCTGGTATGCGGCGCTGGTTGCGCCAGCACAAGCAGGCTGTTCACGGAGATGTCCCTGAGGATGAGGGTGAAGTGGTTGATGGCAAGGATGGTGTGCAGGGAGCATCTGGCGAAACCCTTGCCGAAGGCATTGAAGGAGAAGAGGAACGCCAAGTCCCGGATTATTACGACACTCTATCCGTTATGCCAGAAGTGAACGAAAGATTAAAATGGGCTGAAGACTCGGAAGGCCAGGTCATTCAGCAAGGTGAAGAGTTTATGCGCATGGTACCTAAGGGCTACTTCCAGTCGCCGAAGAGCAATCTGGCGACGAAGATGGAGGCAAATATGAAGCAGATGCAAGACACCCGCAAGATCTGCGCAAAGATCGGCATCGTCAAGCAGATGCAGCTGCAGTCACAGGTAAGCTTTGCATTTTGGACCTGTTGAAGTAAACGTGCTCACTTCACCAGACATATCAAAACCAGTTCCAAAAGTACGATCCTCAGCCTTTCGAGGAAGTGGATGTGGGACCTGTAGTTGTATCCGATGACGGTGCCGTCATGTCTCAATGGACGTGTAGAGCCGCCCTTCAACGCAGTGTTGCAAAGGTGTTTTACCATGCCGGATTTGAAGAGTTCCAGCCCGCTGCATTGGATGCAGTTACCGACCTGACAAGCAACTTCTTCACTCAAATTGTTAAGACATTCAACGTATACCGCGAAGCACCCAAAGTCCGGTCTGAAACTGGCCTTCCTATGTGGAAGCCTCGTTTCACCAGCGAGGAAACCATTCTGCACGCTCTGCGCCAGAACGGAGTCGACCTGGAGGCACTGGATTCGTACGTCAAGGAGGACGTTGATAGGCTGGGATCTAAGTTGGGCGTCATGCACGAGCGCATGAAGGCCCACCTGAGCGAGCTTCTGGTAAGACTATACTGCCAAGCTCAGTATGAGCGCAAAGCTAACATTGTTGTAGCGTCCTGCACTGGATGCCAACGCCGGAGTCGATGGGGCCGGAGCTTTCAACGACGGGAGCGAACAGTTCTCCTCGGGAGATTTTGCGGACGAAATCGGAGAAGATTTCTTCGGTTTCAGGGAACTGGGTTTGGACAAGGAATTGGCATCGTTCACGGTGCCTTTTCACCTGCTCCAGAACAGGATCCACAACGCTTACCAAACGCAGAACGCAAGGTTCGTGCAAAACTACAAGACCAACCTTAGACTTTGTTTGCTGACCGAATCATCGCAGTACCACCTCAACGGCTGGAAACTTGTGGGAGAATCCTGCGCCATGGGAACCCGTTACGATCCACACCATCCGAAACCAGATTGGCCTTGTCCAAGGGTACTTCCTGGAAAAGCTGCACGCCAACAGCGACCAGCAGCTCATCGAAGACGAAGACCTGCCTGCGAAACAGCGTTTCCCGAAGCCACGTCTTCCGCCCACGGGCAAGATCTCCAGCCCGCGCAAGCGTCCGCTCCGCGAGCAACAGCAGATGGCCAAGAAGAAGCGCAAGCTCGTCGAGGAAAACAATGGATCCGGGAACACGCAAGAGTCGTCGCAGCAGCAATCGTCGCAGGGTGGTGCCAACGGTACTTCAGCAGCAGCCGGTGCAGGTGCGGTCAAGGGTATTGCCAAGCCGGTTGGGAAGCTCAAGCTCGAAGCACCGTCGAGCAAGGAGAACGTGGCGGAGCCGGAGAAGGACGACGCTAACGGAGTTGTTGGGATGATGAGTCCGGAGAGCATTAATGGCGCGGGGTGAAACGGGGAAGGAGAAGAAATGGGCTGCTCTCTTGCTTGACTCCTGTCACCCCCTTCTTTTTTCTTTTCCCCCTTTCCTCTCCCCTTCACTTCTTGCCTAAAAGAGATTTGAAGATTTCTCTCTCCGCCATGTTAGTTCTTCGAAAGCATGGCCCCCATTTTTGCCAATGTTCATATCTCTTCCCATCCCAACTCTTACTTCGTCGTCATTACTGCTTTTTATTCTCGATACTCCTTTCTGTTTTTTCTTTCTCTTCTTCACCTTCCCTCTTCATTGCAGCTCTCTCTCCTCTCGACGGTTCCGTCGCTAGGATTTGCGTGCCGATCCGGGGCACAAAGACTTGGATTTTGGCCGCCGACCTGGATGGAGATATCGGAAGTACGAGGGAGAAGAAGCTTGCATGCACATTTTTTTGCATAGGGAGGGAAAGGGACTGCATTCCTTGGGGGGCGGGGTGGGGTAATTCTGGTCATAACAGGTGTGTGTGCGTTTTGTGGTGGTAGGATCTTCAATCATGAGGCGTCGGGTTAGGCGGGGTGGGTGGTTTACCTCCTTTTTTCTGGTTGGTTGTACAGATGAATATTTCCGAGAGAGCTAGTCCCCCTTTTTCCCCCCCATGACGTGGGTTTATGTCGTGTTGCGTTGTTGGGTGCTGTTTTTGCTGTTTTTTCTTTCTTTTCCCCCCTCTGCTTGAGAGCTTTGCTGGTGGAAAGACCTGCTTTTTTTTTTTTTGGGTTTGATCATTTCGTCATTTAGTCGGTCGGCTGGAGGGAAGGAATGAGGATGATGAATGAGGAGCGGGAGCGGGACATGAAGATCAGAGCGGGAAGGAGAGAGAAGAAGCAAGCCGGCGGCCGTGGGCGGGAGAGAGGGGGAAAGAGAGAAAAAGGAAAAAGCAAGCAAGCATCGGGAGGCGGGACAGCTTTTGTCGTTTTTGAAAATACACATGTCAGTAGTGGTCGCTTTTCGTCGTCGTCGTCGTCGTCGTCGTTGTCGTCGTCCCTTGTATGGCGGGTTGGTCTCTTCTCTTGGCCCTTTTTTTGTCTGCTGCTGCTGCTGCTGCTTTTCCGAGAGATACCCGCGGGCGTATATATATATGGATTTGATACATACGTAGTAAAGATGAATAGGAAAAAATCTGAAAGAAAGTTAAATGTTGTCATCCTCGCTTGTGTGGCGGGAGCGATTTGTGTGTGTGCGTGCATGTGTGGCGATGTGCCGCCTGCGTGTGTCCTGCCGTCGTGGAGCTGTTGTAGCTTGGACGAAGTGGGGTGTGGCATTCGCTCGCGCGGCGACGTATCGTACGGGCTCGAATTCGTTTTCCCATGGGGCGCGCGAGGCGAGGTCTGCTCAGGTGAGAGAGAGAGAGGAGGGGGGAAGGAGGAGGGGGGAAGCGCCGGAGGGGCTCGGAGTGGTAATATAATGCAGGGCGAGAGAGAAGGCGCGACAGAGAGCCAAAAAGCACGAGCGCCGGCGGCGGTCTGTCGGGGCCTCAAGGTACCCACCCACACTCACACACAGACGCTGGGCGCTCCGAATCTCCGCCGGCCATTACCGTCATGCGTGGCCCTTCTTTTCCCTTTCCGCTGGCAAAGCGAGGCAAGGAAAAAAAAAAAAAAGTCTGATCATGCCGTGCGCCGAAAATCAGGCCGCCGGGTCGCCGCCGCAAGCAAGCCAGCCAGCCAGCCAGGACGACGATGATTGAATGAGGGGACGGAGGAAGAAGAAGCAACAGTGCGGTCGGGTCGGCACAACAACCTAAGACGGGTGGATGCTGATAAGTGTCTTTGCAGAGTTTTTCCTCGTTCTTTCTTTCGGATAGAGTTTTACTTGCTTGGGACTACTGTCTCGTGTTAGCTTGTCAGGTGGCGAGGCCCTGATTTTCTTCCACTTCTTTTGCTGTGCCTGGCTGGAGAAATGAATGGTTGGCAGATCTGGGGTAAAGGGGCGTTTTGGGCAGCGCCACCACGAGACGTATACGACCAGCATGCGTTTCATTCACCCGGGACGAGGAGGGCGGAAGCGAAGACGAGGGGTTTTCGTCCAGATGGTGCGTATCGTCTACTTTAAGCGTTGCTGGTCAGCCGTGTTGTGCGGCAGCGACGAAGGCAGCATGCGACTGTCGGGACGCGCGCGGCCGGGGGCGAGCAGACGCGCCGCGGCGGATTCTCAGCCAGACAGCCCGTTTTCGCTCGGACGATATATATGCTGTGTAATTGGGGACGACGCCAAACGCAGGGGGGATGGATCATGCTGCAGGTGGGTGTGCCCGGGTCGGGCTTGACGTCATCTATCGTGCTCGCCGCCCAATGCCCGCCACTCTCCCTCCTCCTTCTCCTCCGTCCGCCTCACCACTCACCACTCCGCATCTTCCGACGGCCTGGTTACAGCAACGGGTTTTCTTCCCCTTTCCTCCCGGTCTGTGGGTGGGGCTGTTGCCAGGGTCCAGGTCACAGGTGGGTGGTTGCCTGAGTTTCCGGACGCTTGCAGGCTTCCAGGAAGTGACGGCTGAAAAGAGGTCCGTCGGTTCTCAGCAACATTTCCAGGCGTTTGGTTGTTTTGGCTCGCCGGCTGAGAGCTTCTTACGTGGCTGGCGAGCATCGCTCACAGACTATATCTCACGAGTGGTGTTATAGCCGGATCGCCTTCATGGGACACAACGCTATTTGTGCCTCCCTTCATGTGCGCACCGCTTGTTGGCGGGAGAGCAGCGTTCCGGTAGTTCCGGTAAACGACGACGAGACCAGCAGCGAACCACTTCACGAGCCAGCACGGCGGGCTGCATATGCATCATGCTAGCGGGTGATTACCACAGCCCCGTCGTCTCTCTCAAGCTGTTGTCCGCGTGATGGGATGTGGGATGGCATCCGTTCATTGGACCCTGATTGCGTCACTGAGCGAGCGACACAACGGGCAGATTCGGGACGCCTTCTTCCTTCCTGCGGTGCACGCTGCTGCAAGTCGTTCCCCGTCGGGCTGCTTCTCTACTACAACAGCTGCAGGGACCTGCCTGTCGCCGGCGAGAGACGAGCAGGCCTCACAGTTGCAGCAATTTTTCGAAGCGACCGCTCTCTTCTATCTTTTCTTCTCTCGTCATGTGGGTGGTTGTGGGTTGGCAGCAGCTCCACGGCTCTTTTGTGTGCAGATCGCTTGGCCCGGCCGCGACCCCCGCATCGAGGCAAGCGGCGCGTCCAATGCAGCAGCGACAAAAGCCAAGAGGGGACAAGGAAAAGCCACTCCCGTGGATCGACCGCGGCGCCCAGACGTCATCGTGGTCGATGATGCTTATGCCGCTCCTTCTTCTTCCCCTTCCCGACCGTCGGAGGTTGATGAGGTGATACATACGCGTGCGATCCTGAGTGCTGATAAGGTTGCAGGGCCCGGCTCCGCGCAAAGTGTTATGGCAACTTATTTGGTACCGGGTGTTGTATCGCCCAACGGAGCACGTTCTTTGTCATTATCAATGTTGATCTCGTCGGTTTTTGCGGGGATCGCTGCCCTTCTTCGCTGCGAGCGCTACAGGCGGCGCTCAGGTCCGTCGCAAACGCCAGCAATGGGTGATCGGTGGCCGCCGAGTAACTACTACTGCCGTTATCAGAACTTCAGGCGACCGGTTACGTAGTCGAACGTGGGCCTCGTGATGATGCGGGATTGGACGATGCGGTGATGGGGAAGAGCAGCAGACTGCGGACTGCGGGCGCTAGGGTAGTGGTTGGCTTTACTTCTACGGCACCGCCGCCTCTGACGCCAGAGCCGCTCCTTCCCTTTACCACCCCTCCTCGTGTCGCATTTGACCTCTTCCTCCCCGCTTTGGACCCATTGACCGACCGACGCGTCGCCGTTGTCCCCACCTTGACTTTGTATTTTAATTGCCCGCGCCGTCGCATAGTCACTATATTATACTTCAGTGTTCACCAGAAGCTCTGCCTGGTCCAGCTGTTTCGCGCCGTTATTCCCTGCACAGACGCGCGGGCGCGGACCTCGACGTCACCTAACTCACGGATAGATACCGTGTGCACTGGAGGACGAACTGGAGAACGATTACAACGAAACAGCGAAAGACCTCCACTTTGCCAGCCGGGTCGGCACTGTTGTCTCTCACATCTATATACATTTCAGCCAGCAACATGTCAACCACCCATCGCCCGAGCACCGCCAGCGCCGGCGAGGCGGAAAAACAGTCATCACCGCGCGACCCGTCGTACGAAAGCGACAACCTGCGGCAGTCATCTACCAGGGACGTCGAGAAGGGCGCAGACCCGACGGTTCCTGCTTATGATGGCGAGACGAAGAGGCGGCGGCGCTCGTCGGCGTCGGTGATGGTGGGGAGGAGCGACCCGTTTGGAGACGAGACGAATGCGGAGATCAAGTACAGGACCATGTCGTGGTGGCATGCTTCGATGAGTAAGTGTCCGACTAGATGTCTTTCTAGCCTGTTTTGGCGTGCCGAGGGAGCTGCGGGAGGGTGTTTGAGAAAGTGTTTGTGCTGATTGCCTGTTTTGCGTTTAAGTTATGATCGCGGAGACCATTTCCCTGGGTATCCTCAGTTTACCGTCTGTGTTGGCAGCGATTGGGATTGTTCCGGGTGTAATTTTGATTGCCGGACTTGGTATCCTGGCGACGTACACCGGGTACACAATTCACCAGTTCAAGATGGCGTATCCGCACGGTAAGGCACAGTTCTCCCAGCTCTGACCGCGCGAATGGAGCGGAGCTGATTTGAGACAGTGCACAATATGGCGGATGTCGGCGAGGTTTTGTTTTCCTCCTGGGGCCCGACTGCCGCTGCGATTGGTCGTGAAAGTGAGTGCATACTTCCTGGTTACGAAACAATTGCATGCTAACAGTTTTACGTGTAGCGCTGGGAGCAGCGCAGACCATCTTCTTGATTTTCAGCATGGGCAGCCATATTTTGACCTTTACCATCGCAATGAATGCCATCACCGAGCATGTAACCTGTACCCTGGTCTGGGGCGCAGTCGGCTTGGTTGTGCTATGGTTCTGCACGCTCCCACGGACGCTGAAGAAGGTGTCATACCTCTCCATTGCCTGTAAGAAACTGCCACACCCTAGGAGCACCAACAACGTTTAACTGACTCTCCCGCCTTCCCAGCCTTCATCTCCATCGGAGCCGCCGTCATTATCACCATGGCCGGCGTCGGCGCAGCACCGCCAGACCCGCACGTCGACGTGACAATCAAGACATCGCTAGCATCCGCCTTCCTCTCCACCACCAACATCGTCTTCGCGTACGCCGGGCACGTCGCCTTCTTCACCTTCATCTCGGAGCTTAAGGACCCGCGCGAGTTCCCCAAGGCGCTGTTCACGCTGCAGGCGGCCGACACGAGCATGTACATCATCGTCGCCGTCGTCGTGTACCGCTACTCGGGGCCCGACGTGGCCAGCCCGGCGCTCGGCAGCACCGGCAACGTCGTCAAGCGCGTCGCGTACGGCATCGCGCTGCCGACCATCGTCATCGCCGGCGTCATCTACGGGCACGTCGCGGCCAAGTACATCTACGTGCGCGCGTTCAAGGGCTCGCGCCACATGCACAGCCGCACCTGGCTCGGCTTCGGCGGCTGGGCCGCTATCACCCTGGTCATCTGGGTCATCGCGTGGGTCATCGCCGAGAGCATCCCCAACTTTAACACGCTGCTGGGCTTGATTAGTAGTATTTTTGCTAGTTGGTTCACGTACGGCCTCAGCGGGATCTTTTGGCTCTTCATCAATTGGGACGGTAGCGGGAAGAAGGGGATGGCTGGGTGGTTTGCCGGCGGCAAGAAGAGCGCGCTGGCGGTGTTGAACCTGGTGATTGTGGCGATTGGCGCGGCGGTGATGGGGTTGGGGCTGTATGCGTCGGGTAAGGCGATTCACGAGGAGAGCGGGAGCGGGAGTTGGTCGTGTGCGGATAATTCGAGTGGGGAGTGATGGAGACGAGATGACACTTGGAGCATACCGTCTCTTCAGTACGTAATGGTCTCGCAAAGTATTATTAGCGTTAATGAAGATGACGGCTGGCGAGTTGGTTCTGAAGCCACGCAAGGGAGTGGAATCCGTGAGAAGCTGCTTGACACGTGGCCATGAGTTCAAAGATCTGCGCTCGGATTCGGGAAGACGTGGCCGGGATGACAGCCCGCGGAAACGAAGGCATTGGCGTTTGAGACAAAACTTTGAACCGTGTCAGAGCTGAGTTCGATGGGCTGCTGTTCGATTCGAGCCGCTGGAACAGCCATTGAGCAAATGCGCAGTGGATGGTAGTGCGCCGGGGTTGATGCGGTGAGGGGCGGAGCGACAGGGGCGGTGTTTGCAGTGTTTGCTGGGGTCGGAGGAAAAAGTGCCGTTGCGCGCGGGCTTGGAGAGCGCGTTTTGGAAAGCCATCGTTGCGTGCCCCTCGGAGCTAGCTACTCCTCCAAATTCCAACCACCGCCCCGCCGCGAGCCCTCCTCTCCCGAAACCCGCGTCTTCGGTCCCCCTCACGCCCGTCACTCGCCCCGCAGAGCTCCCCGGAGCCCCACCGTAGTCATGTCGTTCGGCGGCCAGACGCCCACCATCGTGGTGCTGAGAGAGGGCACGTAGAACCCAGAAGAACCCCCACCGACCGAGCTGCCTTTGCTGACGGAGACGTGCGTACAGGCACCGACCAGTCACAGGGCCGCGGTCAGATAATATCCAACATCAACGCCTGTCTCGCCGTGCAGGAAACCATCAAGAGCACCCTCGGACCCTACGGCGGCGACCTGCTGCTCGTCGACGAGAATGGCAGGCAGACGATCACCAACGACGGTGCCACCGTCATGAAGGTGCGTTCGCCGTCCCTACCGGCCCTGTCCAAGCGCCTATGCTAATGCTGCGCCCCCCGGAAAACAGCTGCTCGACATTGTGCACCCCGCCGCCCGCATCTTGACCGACATTGCCCGCTCCCAGGACGCCGAGGTGGGCGACGGCACCACCTCCGTCGTTGTCCTGGCCGGTGAGGTGCTCAAGGAGATCAAGGATTTCGTTGAGCAGGGTGTGAGCAGCCAGACCATCATCAAGGGTCTGCGCCGCGCCTCCCAGATGGCCGTCAACAAGATCAAGGAGATCGCCGTCAACACCACCGAGGCCAACCAGCGCGACACTCTGCAGAAGCTGGCCGCCACCGCCATGAGCAGCAAGCTCATCCACCGCAACGCCGATTTCTTCACCAAGTGTAAGTGGGGCGGCGTGCTGGGACAAAGATGCGTGGATGCTAACAGGTCGTAGTGGTTGTCGACGCCGTGCTCACCCTTGACCAGGACGACCTCAACGAGAACCTCATTGGCATGAAGAAGGTTACTGGTGGTGCCCTGCAGGACTCCCTTTTCGTCAACGGTGTCGCCTTCAAGAAGACCTTCTCCTACGCCGGTTTCGAGCAGCAGCCCAAGTCTTTCAAGGACCCCAAGATTGTCTGCCTGAACGTCGAACTGGAGCTGAAGGCCGAGAAGGACAATGCCGAGGTTCGGGTGGAGCAGGTTTCGGAATACCAAGCTATTGTCGACGCTGAGTGGCAGATCATCTTCAACAAGATGGAGGCCCTTCACAAGACCGGCGCCAAGATTGTGCTGAGCAAGCTGCCCATTGGCGACTTGGCAACACAGTACGTCCCCCGCCATGCTATGTAACCTACGGAGCTGACATCTGCCAGATACTTTGCCGACCGCGACATCTTCTGCGCTGGTCGTGTCGCCGCGGGCGATATGGAGCGTGTGTGCAAGGCCACCGGTGCGTCGATCCAGTCGACGTGCTCTGACATCCGGGAGGAGTACCTTGGTACCTGCGAGAAGTTCAACGAGAGGCAGATTGGTAACGAGCGCTTCAACTTCTTTGAGGGCTGCCCTGCCGCCAAGACTTGCACGCTGGTGCTCCGTGGTGGTGCGGAGCAGTTCATTGCCGAGGTCGAGCGTTCGCTGCACGACGCCATCATGATCGTCAAGCGCGCGATCAAGCACCAGAGCATTGTTGCTGGTGGTGGTGCTTGCGAGATGGAAGTCTCTGCATACCTGCACGCTTTCGCCGACAAGAATGTGCCCCACAAGCAGCAGGGCATCATCAAGGCCTTCGCGAAGGCTCTCGAGGTCGTCCCGCGCCAGCTTTGCGACAACGCTGGATTCGATGCTACCGACATCCTCAACCGCCTGCGCGTCGAGCACCGCAAGGGCAACATCTGGGCCGGTGTCGACTTCATCAACGAGGGCATCGCCGACAACATGGAGCACTTCGTTTGGGAACCCGCCCTGGTCAAGGTCAACGCCATCCAGGCCGCCATCGAGGCCGCCTGCCTGATCCTTAGCGTCGACGAGACCATCAAGAACCAAGAATCCCAACAGCCCCAGGCCCCACAGCGGGGCCTGCCGCCGGGTGCCGCCCAAAGGGCTCTCCGTGGTCGTGGCCGGGGCATGCCGAGGCGGTAAACTGAATTGAAATCCAATACTTTAACGAGGGAAAAGTTTTCGAGTGCGAGGGGAAAGGGCTTCAAGTTTTGGGTTAGGGCTGGCTAGAGACGACGTTGTCAATGTATCAAATCACGACTTAGCGAAGTTTAAGTGGGCTGGATGATCACAGGACAGATGGGGAAGAGGAAGGAGAAGACGAGAAATTTAAAAAGAAAGACGACAAGAAGATGTAATATACAAAAGGGTGATATCAGCTGATCCTGCAGCCTTTTCTCCTTTGCATACCGACGATGACGCATCGTGTTGTTTATTCTACCGTGATGGTGTTGCAGGAGGTTACATCTTTTTTATGTTCCAATTTGTGTTGAGGCGAGCTATGGTCCCTGTGCTTGGCGCCGAAGTCCGCTAACTCGTTGGAGTAAAATAGTGTGTTGTATGGCCTTGGACGTGAGGCTGACATCATTATTGGCCATCAATAGGTCTCATCTGGCACAGCCTCCTTTGTGAGTTCCCAGATCCTCCTGCTCGCACATTTTAACGTCCTAAACCGGGTTATGGGAGGCACGGGGTCATGGGACAGCCAACGAGAGAGTCAGGTTGAGTCACGTAATACGATTTAAACTGCAGCGTGTGGCTGACCCATAACCCTAACCCAGTAGTCCAGGGCGTTGGAATAGTGCGAGAATACGAAAGAGCGGATAACGCTATCGGGCTAGGTACCACTGTTCTGACTGACCAGCCGACCAGATGACCTAATCGATGTTCTGAGTAGCAGACGCTGAGAGTGAAGTCGTTTTATATATTTGCAGATGCACTTCGCTGTGTGAGGATAAAACATGGTCAATCAGATCTGCACAGGTATGCAAGTTCCATACGTCATTCGCCCTTGGTTTCTGGGGTATCGGCACTCCGAGAAACCTGGGGAGACTGCAGGACTTAAGCTTCTCCCTTTCCTTGCGTATCCCTCACATGATCCTACGGCAGGTAAGACCACGTGCCACGTTGTCTTCAGTTCCCGTATTTTCTGATGCGTACTGATGTGTAAAGTAATCAGCAGTGTTCACCTGCGAACGCGCATGCGTTTCGCTCATCGACTTGCTTTCACGGCTGCCCTCTGGTATGGCATCTCAACAGTTGAAATGACTGAATTCCGTATTATGCAAAGACAACTTCATTCGTTGCCGGATTAAACTGTTTTTGGCCGTTGAGGTAGGTTAGCGGCATCCACCACGAACCTTGTACCGTTCTTTCATCACGTCCCTCCCGCGAAAATTCAGATCGCGTAGCTAGGAGGAGGCGACTTGAGCGTCCGTCTGCGCGGCAGGTCAGCGAGTGCTGCAGGTTCGATCTCCCCTTAATCTCAACTCGAACACTCTCGCAGCGCGACTGCTTTTGCGCTCTTGTCGCTGACAACACATCATCAACACCTACCTACCAACACTGCGGGGGATCGCGCAGACTTAGCCGGTCGGTTGGACGACTAAGGTCGCTTCGAACAGATAGTCAACAAACGTGCTACGTGGCCTCAAGGAGTCCGGGCATATCAGAAGAGTTTTCAAGCTTGTTGCGCCAACACTTGAGTTCGACACGCTCGACACTTGCCGATTGTCATCTGATGGGCTTCGCTCGCATTTCAATCTACGGTGCCTTCTGATACTATCAGGTCCAGGTCCTTCGGAACAAAATAGGAGCGCAGAGATCACTGTCAGCTTGCTCCAACGAGGAACTTCCACGCCACCCGTTGATTTCACCGCGGCAGACTCATACACTACTTCTGGCCTTTCGATCTTCTGATTTTACGATATACCATCAACCATAATATCACCTTGGCTCTCTGGGATACCCTAGAACTCCCATATACCAGCTCGTCATTGCAAGGCCCAAACAACCTTCGTGGCGGCCATATACTACCTCCAGTCCACTACTCAACCCATCGAAACATGGAAGATCGAGAACCCAACAGCCGCGACGTATCCCCCCCGGCACCCGGTAGGCGTCCCGGAAAGGAGTTTGCCCACGGCTCGTGGTGCGCGGTGTATCTCACTCCTCCTCATCGTCCTTCTCCTGCTCACCCTCCTCCGGTGGCCAATAGCGCTGCACTTCACCCCCCCGGAGCCTCTGGAAGCCGAGATACAACCAACGTCGACAGGCATCATCTAGCACTGAGGAACCACCCCGGCGGCGACGAACATACACAATACGAACCCGAAGGCCTGCCTTCGGAGGCGGCAGAACGACCACCAACATCAGCAACCGCCGGCCAAACGAACATGCCGGGCAGCCGCGGCAACCGAGTCCACTGGAGTCCGATGTGGCAGGAGCACGCCAATAACAACAACAACAACAACAACAACAACAACAACAACAACAACAACAACAACAGGAGCCAGGCCGACCTTCTCTCCAACAGTAACAGAAACAACACCACCCTCCTCGGCCAGCAGCTCGACCAACAAGACGAGCAGTGGGACGACGAGGAAAAGGAACGCGCGCGCAGCAGGGAGAGGGGCGGCAGGCGCAGGAAACGCTTCAGCGACATCCTCACCTTTTTCCGCTCCACGCTGCGCCTACCCAGTCGCAGTCGCAGCCGGAGCAAGAGAAAGCACGGCGGCGGCGGCGATGGCGGCAACAGGAACCGTAGCAGAGCGCCGTCGGCGGGGCCGCCGCCGGTGGGATCGTGCAGGAGAAATGATGATGATGGTGGTGGTGGAGGCGACCTTCACTCAGTACTAAAGCCTGCTAGTGCTGCTGGTGGTGGCCCTGCTGGCGGTGGTCCTGCTGCTGTTGGCCCTGTTGCTGTTGGTCCTGCTGGTCATCCTCCTTTTGATCTTGTCATTTTTGACCCTGTTGCTTTGGATCCTCTTGCTGTTGGTCCTACTGGTGCTGATGGTGCCGTTGGTCACTATAACGCCAACTCCGAGGACAACGATGGCAACATCAACATCAACAACGACGACGACGAAGTCTCCGCCTCGGCCCGATCTACCAACCCCACCACTCCCATCCCCGACCTCCGCGAAACAGATCGCTGGTCTTGGGAAGAAGGACGCGAGCGGGGCGGCGGCCCCAGCGGCGACGGAGACGAAGGCACGACGGGCAACATGCTCTCCTTCAACGTAGACGACTACCGGACGCAGTCGCCGTCGCCGCCGCGTCCGTCTGCCGGCTCACTCCTCGCTGTCCTCAACAACGGAGGCAGACCGGAGCAGCAGCGTCACCGAGGCGGCGGTGCATCGGCCGCTGCACGAAATACCAACAACAACAACAACATCACCAATGCCAATGCGGCCCCCTCCAACGATGCCGATAACGCCGTGCGCGACGAGAGTAGGGGAAACATTGGCGTCGGGCGGCGCCGCTCCCCCCATCGTGGCCGCTCGCGGTATCGCGGCGGAGAGAGTGGCGATGACGAGGGCGATGACGATGACGATGACGACGACGACGACGACGAAGACGACGAAGACGAGAAGAAGGCCGCGCTGTTGCGGCGGCTCACGGAGGAGCTGCTGCGGGATTGCGAGCGCAAGCGCAGGCGCAAGGGGGAGAAGAAAAAGAAGAAGAAGGCGGAGGCGGAGGCAGAGGCCATGGAGCAGCAGTGGCAGCAGCAACAACAGCAGCAACAACAACAGCTACTACTAATACTACAAAAACAATTGTTGCTG
This sequence comes from Diplodia intermedia, assembly GCA_021495925.1. NCBI lineage: Eukaryota > Fungi > Ascomycota > Dothideomycetes > Botryosphaeriales > Botryosphaeriaceae > Diplodia > Diplodia intermedia. Next base: position 67,325 of record JAKEKT010000092.1, on the reverse strand, counting down.
CTAGAACAACAACAGCAGCAGCAGCAGCAGCAACAGCAACCCCGCCCTGATGAGCGTCATCAACCGCCCAAGAAGCGAGCCGATGCCGATCACGAACCCGGAGAGTGGACCGGCGCAGGCCTCGAGGAGGCCCACATAGGACCGTCTTTCTTCACGAGCGGGCTGATGAACAGATCTGCGTCGCTCCGTCCGTCGAGGACAAACGGCGGCGGCGATGATGATGAGCAGCCCCACCGCGAACAAGAAGACAATGGAGAGGGCCCGTCGTCGTCCAGTAGGCCAGTGGCGAAGGCCCCTTCTGCAAACCTCGGCGGAAATTATCAGGAATGGCCGATTCAAGAAGAACCTCGAGCATTGTCATCTCAGAGGATGGAGAGGGACCCAGAGGATGGGTATCGCATGTTGCAGAATGCGGGGGCGAAGAAGCTGACATTAGAGAAAGCGGGAGACAAGATCAAGGAAGCGTTTTTACATGAGCCATGGCATCAGCATCAGCATCAGCAGCAACCGCACCCGCACCCACAACCGCCACAGTTAGGCGGGGATTTCCAGGATGGCCCTGGAATGGCGCTGTTGATGAGCGTACGTGCAGCTACGGCCCTGCGTGCGTCACTCGATATGCCACGCCGGGAACATATACCGCCGTCACCTCACAGATTGTTGGACTCCCCCGGAGGAGCATTAAGCGTCAGGAGAGGGGCGAGGCAACTTGAACAACCGATATATCTGACAAAGAGTTCATCTGCTTCAATGCCGGTCGAACCACGAGCATCCATTGACTTTATCAGAGGAGCCATTGGGACACCCCAGAATAGGAGTTACCTCGGACTACGAGGAGAGCATATCACGCCCCCTCCCTGGATGACCAACCAAGATTTTGACGACGGGGGGGTTCTTTCTCCCGAAGAGGGACAGCTCACAGCGCTGGTTCCAGCGCATTACGTGAATGGGCCGGAGCGGAGCAACACGCCTCACGCCAACGGGACGGATGGTAAACCGCGCCCTCCCCAAGCACTAAAAGATCTCCAGCGCCCTAGCAAAGCTCGAGAGAGTAAGATGTCTTACGGCCATAATCCAGACCTGGACCGGTTTTCAACCCCGCCTCAAAGCCCCAGAGTAACGCCGTCTCCACAACCAAGTTCCCGGGGAGGAGGTTTCAAGCAGCCACGCAACCCCCAAAGCACAGCCTACCAGCCCACCGAATCATGGCGTCGCAAACACCAACCAACGGTTTGTCATCTAACCCCATCGCAACCTGCGCCAGCTTCGCTCCCTGACACGGTCGTGTTGGAAGATAGTAAACCCATCAAACGAAACGCCACAACCACAACCACAACCAACAACAACGAAGACGACGACGACGATGACAGCCGCCAAGAACACCTCTCGACCGTCATCGAGGAGAGCAGCTACACCAACAGCCCTCGTTCTTCCACGAAGAGCCCCGACGGCAGCAATTACCCCGAGCGCCGCGACACCGTCATCTCCCTCCTCGACCTCCACCACCACCACCAGGAGACCAGCAGGCCCCCCTTCTCCCAAGCCACCACCAGTAACGACGACGGCGACGACGACGACGACGACAACAACGACAACATTGGCAACGACAGCATCGTCGTCGTCGACGACAACCACCACCAGCCTCCCACCGCCTTGGATCTGACTTTTCCTTCTCCTCCTCCTCCCCCTCCTCCTACTCATCCTCCTCGTCCTCCGATGAACGTCGCCAACAAAGCAACCACCGACGCCTCCATCTCCGCCTCCCATCACCAATACCACCACTCCCACTCCCACTCCTCCTCCACCTACCCCGCCTACCCCGCCGGCGACGCCTGGCCGCCAGCGGCCCTCTTCAGCAGCAGCAGCAGCAGCAGTAGCGTCCCGCCGCGGCCTCCCGTCGTCGACGAGGAGGAGTAGGAGTAGGAGTAGGAGTAGGAGGAGGAGGAGGAGGAGGCGAAGGAGGAGGACGAGCACTCCAACGACTAGTCCAACACTGCTTCGTCCGGCCACTAACCACACGTCGAGCGTCGGAGCTGTCTCCGTCGCCACCGGTGGTGGTGCTGATGATGCGGTGGAGGCGGCGGCGGCCACCGCCACGCTGGGCGCGGATGAGGGCGCGGGGTCGGCGGGGTCGGCGGGGTCGTCGGCGGCTTCAGCTTCGTTTTCGTCGTCTTCCGCAGTGGCGGCGGCGGAGGAGGAGGAGGAGGAGACGGCGGCAGAAACAGTGGCGGCGGTGGCGGTGGCTGCGCGGTTTGCGAGTGTAGGAGGTGTTGTGGGTGTAGGCGGAGGAGGGGAAGAGGGAGAGGGAGGGGAGGGGAGGGGTTGCCGGGGAGTGGTGGTGGTGGTGGCGGGACGAAGGAGGATGTTGATGCGTTTTTGAGGCGGGAGCGGGAGGAGGGGAGGGACTCGGCGTATGGGGAGTTCGTGAAGCTGCGGGAGCGGCAACGGCGGAAGTATGGGGCGAGCGCTGTGATTAACGAGATGGGGGAGGAGGGGGGTAGTTAGTACAGGGTGTTTGCTATTTTTTTTTTCTTTAAAGGCGTTAGGGATAAAGAAGAAGTGGGGAGAGATTGACGGAGTAGTGTGGAAATTTTATTTTGAGGGAGCGGAGGTTTGTTCTGGATTTGGTTCGTTTGGGGCTGTCTTTGGAGTGATAGTTTCTCGTGTTTTTGCAGACATGTGGAGTTCAGTCACTTACGCGGTACGTCGTATATACACTCTACACAATGAATCAATGTGTGCACTAAAATGCCGTAACATCTCGTATCTCCCGAACATAAAGCTCAACATTTGTATGAGGCAGAACAGGAAAGCAGCATTAAGAAGAGCACATCAAGCAAATATGTGGAAGGCAGACTTCTCAACTGTGTTAGCGTGAATGGCTTGGGGCTTGTGGGCCCTCGCTCATGTTTCCAAAGCGTCTCAATTTGCTTGTATGTACATAAATTTCCGAAGGAGAACGAGGGAAAAGAAATCAGATCAGAATTTGATCAAACAATAATGAACAGATCTGCCTCGTCCTCTGCCCAAGTTACCGCCTCTCCGTACATGGCACCTTTTAGGTAACAATTACCAACCATCTGGAATTTTGCTGGATCTTCCGTCTTTCTCAGGATGTGAGGAACGCGACAGCCGTGAAGGATGACGATGATATCGCCAGGCTCTGCGAAAGGAGGCAATAAACAAAACTTGCCTCCCGCGGTTTTCTCAAGACACCAGTGTGAAAATTTTCTGGCAACCGCTTCAAGGTAATTTCTCATACCCCTTTCTTTCTGATGAGGCCGAACTTCAGCACTAGTTACCGATATTTCTCCATTTGTAAGCTTATCGTGGCTTCCACACGCTTCGGAATAGGCTCGTAGATCCTCAAAACTGAATTTCTTATCCCAGTGACCGCAGTTCCAAGCATCGGTGACCAACTCTAAGAAATCTGACTTTGACAAGCAGTCTTTGTCCACATTTTGAAGCGTGCCGTACAAGTCTAGTAGGTTGTCCGACCTAGTATCGAGCATCGGAGACGCAGTTTCGATGTTATCGACGAGTTTCCCAAATGCGTGTACTTCCGATACGGCCCTCTTTTCACTTCTCTGGTGCGACCTTGTTGCCGATGCATTCCATCCAACAGGACGGTCAAAATATGTCCACCATAATAGTGTTTCAGACCGGGTGCTTCCAGTGAAGTCCGGAACCCAAGACGGAAGCATTCTCAGATCTTCGGATACAGGGCTCCGCAGGCCATGACCTGCACCGATGATGTCCACAAGACCGATCTCTTCAATCAAGTAGCTGGTGAACCCAATGTAGGCGGCGACCGTCTTTTGATCATAGTTGATGTTAAAGCCAGGCGGTAGCCAAATGCCCATGTATGCAAAAATACGATCTTTGAAGTCTTTCGTAGAAAAAAATTTTGCGTTGAATAAAAGCAGTCGGCAAAACTCGAAAGCTTGAGTAATGTCATCTTTCGGGTTCACAGAAACATGCGCAAGAAATGACTGGGTAATAATTAAGTGAAAAGGCCGCGCCAGAGTGGCAAAGTCTCCCAGGCTCTCGGGAAACGTATAGCTAGTAGCGAGAATGGGCGACGATCTGAGCTTGTACGGGCCAATTACAAAAACTGGATGAGAGGATAGCGCGAACTCTTGCACGACCCAGCCCCGTGCAAACCACCTTCGCGACAAAAGGTTTTTGATCATCGATATGGCGGCAGCGCGATCCTTTATCCCGAATTTGGCGATAACAGCTCGACCTTGAGGATGCTCCAGGGCTTCATCGAATCTGCCGACTGCAGACTCTGTCTGCCAGGAACTCCATTCTTTGATATACTCCATTAGTCCGACCGTGGCGCGTGTCTCCCGGTCCTCTGTCCCCAGCCAAATCAGGGTCCGAGTGGCAGAGCGGTAGACTTGGCTCATGAGTCCGACCTGATGGCCTTTTTCCTTGTCATTGAACTGATTGATGCAGATCTGGTCGATCCAGAGGAAGCCGGTTTCGGATTCGTCGACGAGAAATGGTAGCGCTTCGAAGACGCTCTTCGTGATGGACATGGCGTCTCCATTGGTCATCGGCAGCCTTTCCCACCGCGCGTCGGAGCCCCAAACGTATGAGACCGCTTCGAACTTGGGCAAATCGTCAAGAGAAACATGGACGAGGCTGAACAGTGGACCGTGTCTCTTCCAGCCTTTCCAGCGGGGGCCGACGCCGTGATGGATCTTGAGGAGTCTGATGTGTCGGTCGCTCTCCAGTTTCTGGTATTTGTAGTAGAAATTGATGGACATTGTTGCGTTTCTTTCTCGGATGTTTGCGAGGATGGGAAGTGCGCTTGAGCAGGAGGAAAGGAAGCGTGAGAGCACCGGAGCTGAGAAAAGCGGGGTTTATCAGGCTGGACGTCTGCAGTGCAGCCTGGCTTACGCGCATGGCGCAGCAGCTTGTGATGCGTACGCGCTCAGCCCAATGGCAACCCATTAACAAAGCGATTGGACGACAGACAATGCATATCGGGCTCTAACAGGAAACACGAGCGCATTTACGCCACCCCGAAAGATGTCAGCTGAATTCGACCGGGACTCTGTCAGGTGTTCCGTTCACCAATCTACTTACATTGGTGTTGAAGTGTCCCGGTCCACTGGGTACTGGCTTTCCACCACACCGGTGACTTGATTTTTCTCACAGCCACCAAGCACCACCAATAGAACAGACTTGGACTAATGATATTACGTAGAGATATATATAATATTTTGTGTTTACAGCGGTGGTATCCTTCGTCTTCGCATGCCATCTTTTCTTCGTCTTTCCACAACACACGCAGCAGAACTCTTTCTAGCAGCCCAAAACAGACTTAAACAAACATCCCCCTGACTAACCCAAGCGGGTGGTGATACTGCTCTCCCTCCATCGCCAGAACGCACGGAAAAAGCATCGAACAGAAGCGGGAGGGGAGAATTACGATGGGGAAGCGCGTTGAGAACCGAAAAAGAAGGGGTAAAGCAAAAGCAAGTGATGGTGCTGGCAAGGAGAGAAGGAGGGGGACGAGATTTTCTTTTCCTCACACAGACGGCGACGCATGGCTCGCGTTCTTCCCGCGCAGGAACTCCTCCACCTGCTTCGGATCCATCTTATCCACCCGCTCATCCTCCTTCTTCTCCACCTTCTCAACACCCTCCCCCTCCTTCTTCTCACCACTCACCAGCTCCGCCGCCACGCCAGCAACCGCACCCGCCTTCTCCGCCACCGCCACCGCGGCGCCCTTGGCTTGATCAACGTACCCAGGAGGAGCTGCTTCCTCTTTACCTGCAGACGGCAGTGGCTGCGAGACGTCCTTGGGCGCCTGGCCGACGGTGGCCGGCTCCATGGTGACCGTCTTGTCGCCGTGGCCGTGGTCGTTGACGGCATCGTGCGGGGTGCCGGTTTTAAGCTGGTTGTGCGCGTGAGTGTCGGCCTGGGCCGCGAAGCGGGTCTCGGACGTACCAGTTCTGGTGGCGTCGTCGGCGGCGGCGGCGACACCGTTAGCCTTGACCTCCTCCTCCTTCTTCTCCGACGTCGACTCGGCCGGGGTGGTGCTGTCGCTTGGAGGCGTCTCGAGGGCGTCGGCGGCAGGCACGTCGGCGGGCTGCGTGTGCGTGCCCGAGGTGGTGGTGGTCTGCAGCGCGAGCGGGTCGGCCTTTTCGTCGACGGGGGTGACGCCGGCGACGGCGCTGGCGTGCATGGCCTTGAGGCTGGTGTTGGCCTGCAGCTCGGCGACGACCTGGCGGCGCGGCTTGCCGGCCTCGCTGCCGACGGCGATGGCCTGCACGGCGCCGTTGCCAGGCGACTCCTCCCACTTGACGGGCCCGGTGGGGATGGTGCTGGCGCCCTTTTGCACGCTGGCGTTCACGAACTTGAGGTGCTCGACGATCTTGGGCTCGAGCACGGGCATGTCGCCGAACTCGTAGTCCAGCTTGCCGCCGTACTTCTTGGGGATGTTCTCGACGTCGATGTACTGCTCGAGCGTCTCCTTCATGTTCTTGTCGGTGAGGATGAAGATCTTGGAGACGGTGATCGGGTCGAACCAGCGCTTGATCCAGCTCCAGACGGTGGGGAAAAAGGAGGGCGCGCCGATGATCTGGGGAACGAGCACACTAACGTCAGCCAGCCGCCCCACGCGCAGTCGTCACCTAGCACCTACGAAGATCCTGTCCAGCGTCTCCGGGTAGTGGGCGGTGGCCAGGGTGCTGGCGTCCTGCATGTGGCCCTTCAGGTTCCAGAACTGCTTCAGCCCGACGTGCGAGATGTCGACAATGTTATTGCTCTGCGAGATGGGCGTCTCGGGGTGGTTGCGCTCGGGGATCGCGGAGCACAGCGGCATGACGAAGCGCGTCAGGTTCTCGTACAGGGCGAACAGGCGCAGCATCTTGGTGGGGACCTTGGTGTCCGAGGCCTTGGCGGCCTGCTCCTTGTGGCTGGAGTCGTAGGCGGCCATGTTCTTGGAGTTCAGGTGGGCGACCTCGAACAGGTAGACGGGGATGCCGCGCTTGTCGCGGCGGCCGGTCCATTGGGGGTACTGCGGAGGTCAGAGGCCAGGGGAGGCGGCACAGAGGGTGCGGAGGAGCTCACCAGGCGGCGCGTCTCCTCATACTCGGTGACGTCGATGGTGTCGTACAGCTCGGCGAGGCTGTTCTCCTTGCGCCAGTCCTCGGTGTCCCTGAACTGCTTGAGGGCCTCGGGCGGCGAGAACTTGCGGGCCCGCAGGTAGCGGCTGCGCGGGGAACGTCGAGGGTCAGCAACGCGCCGCAGCGCAACTTTGACGCGCTGCACTCACAGCATCGTCTCGTCGTCATGGCTCGCAAACTTCTTGCCATCGACCCCGGTCGGGCGGTAGTAGCCGGCATCCTTGCACAGGTCCTTGAACTTGTCCAGGGCGGCCTGCTGGTTCGCGGTAAGGTGCCCCAGATGCGCGGCGGGGTACTGGTACGAATCGACGCGCTGCAGCTCGGTGTCGTCTTTGGCCATTTCTGCGGTGTTTGGTCTGCGCAACGCTCTCTGGCGGTGTATGGCGAGGAGGAGAAGCGCAGCCGGCCACCGGTGCCCGTACATAAGCAGCTCCTTCGCGGCGGCTGACGGAAGCTGGAATTCCCGCCATTCGTCCCGCCTGCGATCCGTCGGGCCCGTATGTCATCATCCAGCCCGACCGCCCGGCAGCGTCGGATCGGCCGAATCTTGGCCGCCCCTCCTTGCACACCGTGGCGCGCAGCCAACGAGCACAAAGCACAAAGCGACAAGGCCGCGCAGAGCCGCAGCTGCCAGATGGCTGGGCGCTGGGCCCGTCCGTCGGCCGCCGCTGCCCGCCCGTGTGCCGCGGTTTCCCCAGCCCCGGCCCGATCGACGACCACCCAGGCTCCCTCAGTGCCTCCTCCCTCGCGCCACCCGGCACGGCAGCACGGCAGCCCTACTTATGACCACCGCGCTCTCTCTCGCCGCCGCCGCCGTATGAGGCGCCCGGCGGCCTGGGCCCTGCGCCCGCTGCTCCCTTCCCCCTCCAGGGCGGAGGAGGCCCGCGCCAGCCCGCCTTCCTATCCAAACACCGCGCTCGCTGCGGAGACTGACCGCCGATCGTCATCCGCTCCACGCCCTCCTGCAATTCACACGCTCAAGGCCGCCCATCGCATGTTGTTCCTCCATCAATCACAGCCACGCCTGCTGCTGCTCGGCTAGCTCTGCCGCCCTCCTGTTTGCACTGCTTGCGAAACGGGCACCCCTCGCCCGCCGCACCAGAGCCCATGTTTCTATCATGCTCTGCAACTCCCGGTGTTGCGGGAGATGCTCCTCTGCTGCACGCCTCTGACGGTCGAAGCGAGCCGCCGCGTCAGGCCCCTGAAACGCCGCTCAAAAAGGCAACCCGGGCAGTGCTCTGAAAAACACCATGCGCGGGATGCCTACAATACTCTCAAGTCATGAGAGATTCGGCGTTGCGCGTCATGTGGATTTCTGTGGCTTCGCCCATCTACCTGATGCTTCCACGCTCGTGTCGAGGCTTGTCTCGCTCTCCTCGTTGCTTGTCTGCCGCCGTCTCTCCTTGTCCGCTCATCAACGGTTCTCTTGGCACTCCGCGATGTGTTTCGGATCTATAGGCTCTCTCCGCCCCCGGGCCGTCTCAATATAGACACCCGGAGCCGGTGCCGGAATCTGCACGAATGGACGTTGAGCATTTGCCGAGCGTTTGATATCCGCCTGCCGGTGGGACCAGGCATAGCGCTGTTTCGTTTGCGCACCATCCTTGTGCGCGCCCTTCAAGGCCTGCAGCAATAGGGATTGTACCGAGAGGAGCAGCTGCCAGATCTGATGTTCCCGACTCAGATGCAGTCCAAGGCCCGCTGTTCTAGCGTGAGGTCGCTTCTGTCATGCAAACACCTCCCATCTTAAAAGGCTCTGCTGCCGGCCAGGCTGCTTGTTTCTGTTCATCAGGATCCTCCTCTTCATCGCTCACTTCCACTCGTTCTTACCAGTGCCACGGTCACTCTTTTCCATCCCAAAGCCCTCGATTGTAGTCCGGAACTGCAATCTTCACACCACCTTCCCTTTTCAACAACAACATCAACCTCCGCAAAAATGGTCAACATGGGTGCCGTCTGCCGCGCTGCGGCCTTCTTCCTGCCTGCCCTCGTCGCCGCCCAGAGCGCGCCCGTCGGCACGCCCACCGGTTTCGCCACTGGTGTTACTGGCGGCGGTAGCGCCGTTGGCGCCGCTCCCTCGGACGTCGCTGAGCTGATCTCGTGGCTCGAGGACGACACGGCCCGCACCATTCTCGTCGACAAGGAGTTCAACTTCATCGGCACCGAGGGCTCCAAGAGCGACACTGGCTGCCGTCCCGACAGCAACACCTGCCCCGACAACGGTGGCCAGGACGCCATCAACGAGGCCAACTGGTGCAGCTCCAGCTACCCCTCGGTCGACGTCAGCTACGACCAGGCCGCCATGTCGGGCATCGCCGTCAAGAGCAACAAGTCGCTCATCGGCGTTGGCGACAAGGGTGTCCTCAAGGGCAAGGGTCTCCGCCTGACTGGCGGTGTTGAGAACGTCATCATCCAGAACATCCACATCACCGACCTGAACCCCAAGTACATCTGGGGTGGTGATGCCATCACGCTCGCTGGCTCCGACAAGGTCTGGAGTAAGTATCCACCTTTTTTGTTGTCCCATTTAGCATCAAGCCCCGAGTCAGGATCACGCTATTCCGCATTTGGCAAGTTGGAACGAGCCTCGAGGCCTCCCAATGGCAGGCAGGCAGCACGAGCGTTTCATCCTAACAGTCACGTTGGCCATGCTGCCACCACGGCTGAGCATTCTTCCACCTCGTGCCTGGACGGCCTCGCGGGCTAGCGTGTTTGCCTGGGCCGCGCGGCATGCCACAGCAACAAGGATCCACATGCTAACCAACACTCGCAGTCGACCACAACAAGTTCTCCCTCGTCGGTCGCCAGATGATTGTCACCGGCTACGACAAGGCCGGAAAGGTGACCATCTCCAACAACGAGTTCGACGGCCAGACCGACTGGTCCGCCTCCTGCAACGGCGAGCACTACTGGACCGTCCTCGTCTACGGCGCCGACGACCAGATCACCTTCGCCAACAACTACGTGCACGACACGTCGGGCCGTGCCCCCAAGATCGGCGGCGCCGACGGCGCCGGCATCACCTTCCACGCCGTGAACAACGTCTTCCAGACCAACAAGGGCCACAACTTCGACATCGGCTCCGGCGCCGAGGTCCTGCTCGAGGGCAACGTCTTCAACGAGTGCAACCAGCCCATCACCGCCAAGAGCGCCAGCGAGGGCGGCTCCATCTTCAACACCCCCGCCGGCTCCGAGTCTTCGTGCTCCAGCCAGCTCGGCCGCAACTGCGTCGCCAACAGCCTCACCAGCTCCGGCGACTTCGCCGACTACTCGGAGGCGTCCGTCCTCGAGGGCTTCAACGGCGCCACCTCCATCTGGGAGGCCGTCAGCGCCGACGAGGCCGCGACCGACGTCGTCGCCAACGCTGGTATCGGCAAGATCACCGGTGGCTCGAGCAACTCGACCGCCAAGTTCAGGCGCTTCTAAGCGGTTGAGACGATGGATCGATGATCGGGAGAAAGGTTGACTGAGAGTGGTTGACTGAAAAGAAGAGGGGGCTTTTGCGAATTTGTGCGCACGCTCCCGGCTGTAAATATGGCTTTTTTTCTTTCTTGTATCTTCTCTGCACAGTGTTTGATGTATATTTTATTTGATCGTGCTGCCTGCCATCATGCGGGTGAATGTAAAGAAACATTTTGAACAACGCTGTCTGGAGTCGAGTGTGAAGATGTGATTGTTGCTTACTGATGAGGTTCTTCGGCCATTCTTGATTGCTTGGGATTACCTTGGATCGAACTTGTCGCGTGAGTTGAAGAAAAAAGCGAGATGCCTGGGCGAAGTTCCGGTATCGGCGACGGAGTGGCTACATAACGATTTGATGGATGCAAAGGCCATTCCATCCCCGCCTCTTGATTATTTATGGAATGCGACACGCTCCGAGATCTTCTTCACCCTCGTCTTCTTTGATTTAGGTACACGTTCTTCGCATACAATGGTGATTGGGCAGCGAACTGCGTCATCAAGGCCCGCCATCATCCTTGAGGGTCTGATCTGACCGGACGAAATGCTTTTGGTAGCCACCAACGTTTTCAGGGTCTGCTTACCGCTGTTCGGCAAAGAAAGCACCCGTTTTTCCAGTACCTGAGTTCCGAGACCTAGTGGCGGAAGACTGGGGTCTGTATGAGCTTGTTCCTCGTATCGCTTTCGTCCCTTTAGGGTACCGTGTCGGATGTTTATACTTAAGAAGGAATGCGCAGTAGGTTGCGCACTAGCCAGGGCGGACCACTTATTAGAGAGCACTTGCTTAGGCAAATCAACTTGCAAACCCCGCATCTCTCTCTTTCCCTTCTTTTCTTTTCTCTTCATTTCCATAGCCACCTCAGGGTTGATACGGAGCCATGTTCGAAGATTACTTTTGAAGTTAAGAGGACCCTGCCTCGGCAAAAAGAGCCGAGAGTGATGATGGAATAATGCCCTTGTCAAATTAAGCCATTTATCACGAACGCAAAATGCTTGCTATTACGAAGTCAGGTTACTGTTACTTGGTCGTCTTATTTTCTCTCATCGTCAGTTAAGAATTGCGCCAAGTGTAGCGCGTGTAACGAACAGCATCCTTTCATGTTGAGTCCTGGAATAGAGATGGTAAGGTTGCAGAAATTATTCCTTGGTGCGCATCATGCTCACCAAGGGGATGGTGACCTTTTGCTTCCACCCATTGCTCGCGCATTCAATGATTCTCACGATCCTTGGACCACGGCTCGAGCACACTGAATCAAGGGGTTAAAGTGCAAATGAAGTTCCACTTGGGCCATTTGATCGAACAATCAGGCTACCACGGTTCAACAACCCCGTTTTTTCTTGGCTGTTCGGTCGCTCGTAGAATATAAAAGGCACGTTTATCTATCTCTCTCACGCATCCACACCACCATGAACTCGCTACAAAGGATACTCCTACGAACGACTCCCCCTTATAACCACCTATGCACAACCATCGACGACGACAACGAGGGCGCTCCCTCAGCTCTACCGGGCTGGAAGAAGACGGCCACCAAAGACACGCTCAGCTTGAGATAGACCGTCCTCATCCCCTACATCAACAACACCCCAATGGCGCGCAAGCCACACCGGCGTCCACAGCCCCGCCAACTGTACCGCCTCATCTCATCTCCCCCCTTCCGCCACTGTCACAACATGTGATACGCCCACCACCGGAGCCAGAATTCGCACAAAGCATCAACAGGTTAAATAGACCCCCCGCCTTCTACCCCCCCTCGTTGCCATCCTCCTCGCCATCGCCGTCGCCGCCGTCCTCCCCTCCCGACTACACCGCACCACCACCACCAGCACCACCGCCCTTCCCCCCCTTCTCCTCCCACCCCTGCATCACCGGCTGCTGCCCCCCCTCCACCACCAGCACCAGCACCACCACGACCACGACCACCACCGCCACGACCTACAACCTAACCGGCCACTGCGCCGACCACGCCTACTGCGGCCCCTGCATCAACACGCTCTTCCGCCTATCATGCGAGCTTCCGCCCCCCAACACCACGAACAACAACGAACCCGCCTCCCGCCCCCCCTTCCCTCCCCGCTGCTGCCGCCGCCCCGCCGCGCTGCCCGAACCCGTCCTGCGCCGCGTGCTGGACGACGCCGTGTACCGCGCGGTGGTGGTGGCGGTGCGCGCGCGTCGGGAGCGTCGGGGGGAGGCGGCCGAGGAGGAGGAGGATGCGGCGGTGCGCCCGTGGCGTAAGAGGACGCGGTGTGCGGTGGTGGATTGTGGGGGGAGGGTGAGGCGGGGGGATGTCGTTGCCGTCGTTTCTAGTTCTGACGACTTCGGTGGTGGTGGTGGTGGTGGTGGTGGATTCCGGGAGAGGAGGGGCGTGGGGTTATGTCGGAAGTGCGGGGCGTGGTCGTGTACGGCATGCAGGACGCTGGAGAGCGAGCATGTGGAGGGGGAGGGGGGAGGGAAAAGGTGTCCGCCGGTGGATGAGGGGGAGCGGCTGCTCGAGGCGCTGGCGCGGGAGAAGGGGTGGAGGAGGTGCGGCGTGTGTGGGTGGTGGGTCGAACGGCGGGCTGGGTGTCGCCATCTGACGTGCGTATGTCTTTGCTATGCGACTCCTGCCCTTTGACGTTTGTCATTACTGCTCTCTTTTCCCGTCTCGGACTTGGGGGAGGGGGAGGGGGAGGGGGGAAAGAGGTCTTTGTCTTTGTCGTTTTTTTCTTGGGAGGAGGCGAGGTGCTGATGCCTCTGTTTGCTACAGGTGCCTCTGCCGTCACGAGTTCTGCTACTGGTGCGGCGACGCCTACCCGTGCACCTCGTGCCGCGGAGACGAAGAAGACGCAGACGGGTACAGCCCTCCGAGGCGCGCCTCCTCCGCCGACAACAACCGCACGAACGTGCGTCTCCCGACGTATTTCCCGCCTCCTCCCTTGCCGCGATATGGCGGCTCGGAACCCACGCCGTCAGTCTCTCACGGATACTTGACCGGCGCGCTCGCGTTCGGGGATCGGTTCGGCGCTGCTTCTTTTGACCCGTCCTGGACCCTGCCGCCGCCGCCGTCGCCGCCTCCACCGCCGCCTCCGCCTTCGACCCATCCCTTCCGTCTGAGGGAAAGCGTGGAAAGAGATCCTCCGACCGAGGAAGAGGAGGGCATCGCCCTCGGCCGCTTCCTGTCCCTGGCTACTGCGAGGGGGATCAGGGTTTCCCAACCGCCGCTAACCACGGCGCCGGCTGCGCCGCCACCAGCGCCGTCGCAGTCCTCCGTTGTTGGCGATCCGGTGGGCGGGAATGGTGATGCTGGCATGAGTCGGGATGGTGCAGCCGCGCCGCAAGAGCTAAGGGAGCGGGAGAGGGAGAATGAACGGAGGGGTGGCGGCGGTTGAAGGCGTGTGTGTGAAGTAGATTCCGGCGACAGTGCGGGCGGGAGAGGAGTGTTTGGGATGTCGAAGGCATGATGCGGTTCAGCAGTGGGAGCGCAAGGAATGCGCGGTGCGGAGGTGCGATGAGTGCATGGATGAGAATGAGGAGGGATTATGGGACGGTGGCATGGAGGATTTCGTATGTGAATTTCGTTGTGTTCGATGATACCCAAATCATTTTCGGCATTTTTCGAAGGGCGCAATGAGCGCATTTTTTTTCACAGTTCGTGGGTGATTCGGCGAGACTGAAAGCATTGTAGATGTCAGCGTTGGCATTTGATGGTGAGCATCTGAATGTTTAAGTAATCATAATAGTTTTTGATCTGTTAGTAGTATTCTGTTCTCCCCAGGCCTATTCACTTGCCTCTCCCTCGTTCACCTCTTGAGGAAGGAGGCGTTGACCATCGGCCAGCCGCGGAGTTTCCTGATTCAGCATAGCGCCGATATGCCGGTCGTGATCGAACAAGAAAGTCCAAAGGCGGCAACGCTGGATCACAGAGTAGTCTTGTCAGTTTTCCTATCCTTCCTTCATTCTTCTCAGCCTGCAACCTAACAGACAAGTCGGATTGTGACTATCCACTATGTCGACTACTGGAAATCTTGGTTGCATCCAAACCAAGACCGGGCTTTACAGCATGCGGGAGTTACTGTGACCACCGCCGACCGTCACAGCTTATCCGTACTTTGGACGTGCTTTGCATTGCTACGCTGTATCGACCGCTGGATTGGCTCTGTCCGCACCACAATATTCGTCGAAGCAGGTACGAATCTGACGTTATGTTACCTTTATTTACTCATCTTGGCCACAAAAATCTGAACAGACCCACTTTCTATGCCTATTGGACACATTGGCCGTGGAGTTGTTCGGTAGCAACTGTCTTGGGGAAGCATACGAAGTAGTAGTCAGAAGGTAAGCTTAAAATGACCAGGCCTCACTATTAAAGTAAGTCTTGGCTGTTGCTTGTTAAGCTTCTTGTGGAATAGCGTCGTGCACCGTGCATGCTTATATGATCGTATGACGTTCCCTCCTAAGCATAGTTTAGTTTCGAAAAGAACTACTATTACTTGGGCTTATGAATTCAGAGCTTGCCGTGGGTTCAGTATATCGATGGTTATAGACACTGAGATACTTGGCTCCGTAAATCCCTGCGGCAAGAAAGATGGGACGGCGTCCCTTCTACGGGCGGAAGAAGCAGCAGCGTGGTGCAAAAATTGGGGTCATGCCCCAGCTTCTTTCCTGCGTATACGTTGTACCGCCTCTCTACAACCTCGGTGCTGCCATCTCTTCGAAGAACAAGCTAGCTTCAATGACAAATCAGACGCCGTTTAGGTGGAGAACGAGTGCGGATGGCGAAACATCAAGCGTCAGAAAAGCCACACAAGGCGATGAATTGCTTACAACATCTAGTACATCTCGAATCAACCACTGAGATCTGTTACTTGCACCATCATGTGCTAAATCTCGAACGTGCCTGGCAAAGAATTGCAACCCAGGCTCAACATCCAAATACAAGGGAAAAACGAAGCTTACCAATTCTAAGCCCAGCTCTTCACGCGGCTCCAATAGTAGGGCTTATCGTTCTTCAAGCCGAACTCGCCCCAGTCATCCGTGAGGCGGTTGTAGCTCCAATAGCCCTTCCAGGCAAGCTTATTGTTACGCGCACCCTTGCCCGCGTTGTTCAGCGCGAGAGCCATTCGGAATATGTACTTGGGCGTCACTCCCTCAGTCTCTACATGCAAGACGCCCTCGGTCTCGGCTGGGGAGAGAGCCGAATCCAGAGAGGTCGACGGCTCAAGCAAATTCCCGGTTGGTAAAACTTCACCCGCGGAGGCTGGCTCAGCGGGGGTAGAAGGCGACGATGAAGAAGAAGAAGACGGCCAAAGCATCGGATCCACGGGGTGTTCTGGACCGGATAAACGCCATCGACCGGGCAATGCATCCTTCATTACTGACTGCGGAAGCGCGGAATGCGAGTGGGCCCCGTTCTTGTTGTACAGATATTCCTTGCTCAGATGTGGAACCACGTCATGGGGCTCAGATACAGTCAGAAGGGAGATGCAAGTGCCGTCAGGATAGAAGCGAAGGTAACGGTAATAGGTCACGATGAGTACCGGGACTCCCCAGGTTAAGGTGTTGCTCTGTTGTGCACCAGGTCTTGTGTAGTTCACAGTGCTGATGTAGCAACCGTTGTACCGAATGCGAGGCCTGGAGCGGAAAAGGCCACGGAAACTCGGATAAGGGTCCGGAACAAGAGGCAGCGTGTGTAAGGCCGATTCGATCAGTTTGGACCTTCGCACAGCTTCCTGTCTTTCATCCTCCTCCTCGGGGTCCGGTAGTCCTGTATAACTAGAGAGGAGACGCCCGCCTTCACCGTCGTCGCCCAATGGTTGACCGTCCAACCTGCAGGCCCATTTGTAATGCATGGCAGCAAACCCAATCTCGTCTCCAAGAGCAACCCGGCGCCATACCCGATCTTCGGTCATGACAAGATATGCCATTCTCTTGCAGACCTGCGAGAGACGGGCAAACTCTGCAACATCGTCGACAGCGACGTACATCAAAATGTCGGCGAGCAGTTCCTCGGGAAGTTCGGCAATGGGGCATGGCGGCGGTGGCGAGAGGTCAGTAGGCGGCTCCTCCCCTAGGATAGATAAGGAGGCAAATGAGGAGACCAGATCAGTGATGTTTGATGAGAAGCCGGCTAGGGAGTGATGGGCAGTGCTGGGAACCGTGGCAGGCACATTTGATGGGTTTGCGTTTGCAGGTTTCTGCTTAGGGAAAGAGGCAGCTGGAAAGTGCTTTTTCTTGTAGATGTCCTGAACCGTAGCATCCAACTGCGGAGCGCGTCAGCAGATATCGGTCTATGCGGCGGCTCCACAACGAACCTTGAACGCCTTCCGGTACAGATTCACGCTGTCGCCCAGTTTGCCTTGTGTCTCGCTCTTGACCGCTTCCTCATAGTGGTCTAATGCTGATACAGGCGCATTGGAAGATTCTGGTGCCGGCTCCGCTAGCTTCCTCCCGAATTGTTTCTCGCCCAAATCATGGTATGTGTGCGGCTCTGCGTCATCCTCCGTGTGGGCATCCTTGGGCCGGTCCGCGGGTAGCGGCGCCTTGTTCCTTTGAGACGGATGTGGTCTACTCGAGTTCGCGTGTGCCGTGCGTTGCGTAGCGCCAGAAGATGGCTGGGTGTGACTAGCGCGCGCCGAGACCTCTGCTCGCCATTGGCGTCTGAACGTCTCGAGCTCCTCCTCGGTAGCGGTGGCGGGGTTCACCGGGAACTGAGTGGGATCCGACATGGTCGCGCAGGCTCGGGGCTGGTGGCACGGCTCTATTGTTAGTTGAGGTGGGAATAAGGGTGCTGAGGGTAGGGGCCGGGCGGAGTCATGAACGCATGAGGTGTGGGGGGATGGGGCTGCTGCCTGATGAAGATGATGACGAGGGAGAGGCAATCGGCGTTAAGGATCGTAGGGCCGGCGCGGCCGGCCGCTATCAATCAACACGCACGTGGCGCTGTGTGGCGCTTGCTTCTTTGGTCGCGATCTCCCATTTGCATCTTTTGCCGCGCCCAGCCGCGCAAAAAGATGTCATGGGCATATCATTGACACTTGCACTCCGCTACCGCCGTCCTTAGCCTGCGCAGCCCAGTACTCCTCCCTCCTCAGCATGCGACCTGCGTCCCGGTAGCACCTCCAGCTATAGCTTTCATCGCCTTCCAGCGACACCTGGAAGATCACCGCCGCCGCCATGGCCGATACCGCAGGCGCAGCGGCCACCAGCGTCCGAGGTCAACCTCACGACAGATTATCGCCAAACCCCGACTCCCTGAATCTGCAAACCATGGCGAAGCCCCCTTCGAGCCAGGGAGACCCTCCCGACGACATCTCCGTGACCCAGAAGATGTTGTCGGCCGTCACGGGAAGCATCCTCACCTCGCTTTTAGGTACCTGCTTGTCTCCGCATTCGCCCCCTCTCCACCCTGCTAACACGCGGCACAGTCACCCCGCTCGACGTGGTCCGCGTCCGTCTCCAGTCGCAACACCATTCCACCCCTACCTCCACTGCCGCCGTCCGCCGGACCATTCCTGCCCTCTCGACCCTCCAGCTCCACAATGCGCGCTTCACCAACATTCCTCCCAATCTCGGCATTACCGCCTGCTGCCGCGAAGTCTTCTGGGTTAATAACAATGCTGCATACTGTGTCGCCGGCCCCACCGCAATGCCTACCATCACCCCGACGAGCGCAGCTTCATGCGCCGTCGAAGAGACTCAACGCAAGGCCTTCACATCCACCTTTGACGGCCTCCGCAAGATTGCCCGCAATGAAGGTGTCCGTACCCTCTGGCGCGGGCTGTCACCCACCCTCGTCATGACTATTCCCGCCAATGTCATCTACTTCGCTGGCTACGATTGGCTGCGCACCTCCGGAACATCGCCTGTGAAGAACAACTTCGGAGACACGACCGCCCCATTGGTTGCCGGAAGCACCGCTAGAGTTCTTGCCGCCATTGCCGTCTCCCCCATTGAGATGTTCCGGACTCGCATGCAAGCTACTCATTCGCCTTCGAGTGCTTCCGGCAGTCATTTCCGTGACACCTTCAAGGGCATGGGCGACTTGGTCCGCCAAGACGGATGGATAAGCCTGTGGCGCGGCCTTGGATTGACGCTGTGGCGCGATGTCCCATTCTCCGCTATCTACTGGTGGGGTTATGAGAGTGCGCGCAATGTCATCACGGATGAACGCGAGCGAATGCGTGGTCGGGGCATCGAAAGAAGCAGGGGTTCTGGTGCCGTTAGGACCAGGAGCCGGAGCCGGAGCCGGAGCGAGGAGGATCATACCGAGACTCTCGTCGACAGTTTCGTAGCCGGAGCCACGTCTGGAGCAGTTGCCGCTTTCGTCACCACGCCTTTCGATGTTGGCAAAACCAGGCAGCAGGTTGTCCGACATGGCGGCAGCAAGGGTGCGGCTGGCAGCGTCGTGTCCGCCATCAGACCGGAAGAGCAGTCGATACCGCGCTTCCTTTTGCACATATTCCGGGAGCAAGGCTTGTCAGGTCTTTTCCGTGGTTGGTCAGCTCGGTGCTTGAAGGTTGCACCGGCCTGCGCCATCATGATTTCTACATACGAGATGGGTAAGAAGATGGCTGGAACGGTGAACGAGAGAAGACACTGAGCCAGTAAGAAAAGAACTTAATCAACATGGTCGTTGCATGCCACCAAAAGGTGTGCGGGGTTTTGGCGTTTTAATCCATCTCTCTTCTCAGAGGGACAGATGGGTTGTGCATTGGAAGGGCGTTCTTGATCCTGCGACAACCACACTCACTCACGATTCTGTCGGTTGCAAGACGACAAAAAGCGCAGGATGGTCTATTCGTCCTTTTGAGCGATATCTCGAAAAGTTGGGCGGTTTGTTTGTTGAGACAAAGCGAGTCCAGCGTGTATTATCAATGTTCTCATGTATTGTGTTGTGGTTTATAGAGTGTAGCAGTATGATGCAGCGCCTCACTACTCTTTGAGCAATCAATTCAAAGTGTAAACAAAATAGTTCCTTCTCCATCCTTGAATGTAGTGCTACCCCCAGTAGTCTCTTGACTGCTCATTCGAATCCCCAGCAAGCCTGCTCCCCCTCTCCCATTCAAATTCACCTCGCCCCCTCCTCCATCCTCGCCGCCTCCCTCAACCTCGCCAACCTCCCCTCCCTCCACGGCTTATCCAACGCCTCCACCTTGCCCCCCAAACACGTCGCCGTCCGCGGCTCCAGCAACACCACCCCCCTCGCCACCACCGCATTCCGCAGCACCAACTTGGCCCCCACGCCCATCCTCTCGACGTCCACCCCCGGCACCGCCGCCAGCTCGAACCCGTACACGCGCGTTCCCGCCGCGTCGACCAAGAGCAACTTGTGCGGCCCCGCCCTCCCACCGCCCGCATCCGCCGCCGCCGCCGCCGTCGTCCTCGCAGCGCCCCCACCACCACCACCACCATTTCCCGCGTCCCCGCCCTCGTCACCGCCATCGCCACTCTCCGCAGCCAACCTCACCACCTCCCTCCCCCTGGTCCCCTCCCCGCGCGCCCGCGCCTCCAGCGCCTCGACCCGACTCCACCGGCTCCGCCCCACGTCCTCGACGTCCAGCACCTGCACGGCCACCGGCCCCGGGACGACCACCTCCCTGACCGCGGCGCCGCTGGTCGCGACGTTCGCGGGGAGGCGGTTGGACGCGGGCGAGTGCGCGAGCGGCGAGGGCTGGGCGGCGATGTCGGCCGCGAGCAGGCGGAAGAGCGCCGTCTGCCGGGCCGCGGCGGCCGGCGTGTTGGCGCGCAGGCTGGGCAGGACGGAGTGCTGGAGCCAGTGGGGCGTCGGGGGCAGGCCGCGCGCGGTGAGGTGGGTGGTTAGGTCGGCGGTGAGGGGGGTTGTTGCGGTCGCGGTTGTTGTGGGGGTGGGGGTGGGGGTGGAGGTTGGTGGTGGTGGCATTGTTGTTGTTGTTGTGGGGTGGGGATGGTGGGGGTGGGACGTTTGGTGAGGTGAGGATGGAGGGGGTTTGTTGCGGGATGGGTTGTCTGGTTGGTGGTTTTGTGGACTGTTCGTAATTTTTTGCTTTTCAGGCTCTTTGGAGATGGTGGTTGAATTGGTTGATTGGTTGGCCTTTTCAGCTTGGAGCGCGGAGGGTGGAGATCGGACGCGTCGGGATGCGTGGAGGAGAAGAAGGTTGCTGGTGCAAGTCGAGCTTCTGCATGGTTATGGATGTGAAGGGAAGAGGTAGATCGAAGCTTTGCCGTCGGAGCTTGAGTACTTAGCTGGTAGCTGCATGACTCGTGCAGCTGCCTCAGCCCTACAGCTGATCCCTGTCGCCGCAGCTGTCCTCCCGCCCCCGGACTTCCGACGCGGGTACCTGTCTACCGATCTACCACCTCTCCCATTCCTCCTCCCTCACAACGCGCAAACGGCCCGGCCAGCCCTCACACCCGGCACCGACGACCTGACGAAATAACGAACCCCGCTCC
This sequence comes from Diplodia intermedia, assembly GCA_021495925.1. NCBI lineage: Eukaryota > Fungi > Ascomycota > Dothideomycetes > Botryosphaeriales > Botryosphaeriaceae > Diplodia > Diplodia intermedia. Next base: position 46,316 of record JAKEKT010000092.1, on the reverse strand, counting down.
GCAATCGACGACCCACGAAACAATACAGACAACCAGCCACACGACGACACAAAAATGTCCACCATCGCCTCCCCCCGCCCCTCCAGTTCCATCCGCTCCCCGAGCTCCACGCGCACCTCGCTCGAGGTCCCCACATCCTCCTCGCTCGGCGCGCGCTCCTCGAGCAAGTCGCGCAACGCCCGCAACCGCGACCGCTCCGCCCTGCGCGACTACTACAACCTCAAGTCTCCGGGCCCCACAAGCCACCCTGCCGAGGGCGCCACCGGTCTGGGCATCGACAGCGTCAAGGAGGAGGAGTCGGTGGAGACGAGCGAGTTGGACCGCGAGGGGTTCGATGCGCAGGTTTTTGTGCAGAAGACGTTGGAGAGGGAGGGGTTGGAGGGGGTGTTGAGGGTGGAGAGCGGGTTGGTCGGTCGTGAGTTCTGCTCTTACACCCGTCTTTGTCGTTTGTGGTGTGTTGGGCTGATTTGTTCGCGGGATACAGAGATTAAGGGTTTGGATGGCGAGCGCAAGGCGCTGGTTTACGACAATTACTCCAAGCTGATCGCGGCGACGGATACGATCCGGAAGGTATGGGTTTTCCTTCCCGGGATTTGCGTATATGGTTTGGGTTCTAGTGAAAGGGAGACTGATCGTAGGCAGATGAGGACGAACATGGATCCACTCACGCCCGCCACGTCGACCCTCTCCCCGGCCATCTCGCACATTGCCGAAACCGCGACCGCGCTGTCCGCCTCCATTGCCGAACACGCACTCCCCAAGTCCCGCAGCAGCTCGCCGGCGTCGGTCGATGGGAACGGAAAGAAGAAGGTGGACGAGAAGGAGAAGCAGCGGCAGACTGTGCGGTGGGTCTTGGATGCGCCGAGGAGGTTGAGGGCGAAGGTCGGCGCGGGGGAGATGGGCGAAGCGGATAAAGAGTGGGAGGAGATAAGGGCGGTGTTGGGGAAGTGGAATGGTGTGCAGGGTGTGGAGGAGGTGAGGATGGCGTGTGAAGAGGCGATGGCGAGTAGGAGCGGGTCGGCGTCGGAGGAAGAAGAAGGCAGAAAGGAGTGAGAGGTGATGCGGAAGGCGGGGAAAGTTGAATTCAGGTCGCTGTCGCCGCATACGCTCTCAAATTCTACCTTGGGGTTTGTATGAGCTACAGGGCAGAAGTTTCGACCGTGCCGTGGGATGGGCCGGGCGCACATGTTGAGCAACACCACGCGTTTGAAGTCATGGAGTGTGGATACATGAGCGAAACTAGGAAAACCTCTCCGGGCTCCCTTTATTCATCGGGAGTACTGCCAGTGTAGATGCCTGTCTCTGTCATTCTGTAGCATCTTTAGAAGAGGAAGGAAACGGTTGGATGGGGATTGAACAGCACAGTGTCGATGAACTCCAGAACAGACCATACATATAACCATAGACAATTAATAATCAAGTAAAGAGACTCAGTGCAGTCCTCCGCATGAAAAAATAATAGCCAGCTTTCCTTGAAAGCACGCTATCCTCCACGAGGGGAGGCATTCATTGGTCGATGGATCAAAAAAGCAAAAACTTGATCACCGCGTATGAATACCGGTGGGACAAGAACAGACACTATGAGGATCGCCTGTTTTTATGACCGGCCTCGAACCCGCGACCTCACCACGAGCTGCCTGGGCGCTCTGCATGGCCCAATTAATCCGATGGCGCCACACAGGCTCTTCCCAGACGAGGTTGCGGAATGAACTTGCTTGTGGCTCATATATATTGTACCTTGGTACTGTGTGACATGGCACGTTTCTCCACTCTGGTCTTGTTCGTCCGTCACCTCAGCGGGAAGCTTCGTTGGAGTATGGCTCACATACGGTCAGGCGAGCTCTTCAACCAAGTCAAGTCCAGCATCCACCGTGCGTTCTCTAGAACCATCTACACTTCACACGCACTCGAAGCCTCCGCGACCAAAGATATCTCAAAAGACGTCCCCAGACCCCCAATAAATACAAGAAGAAGAAAAGAGCTCACGCTCACCCACCGACGACCAACCCCAACGTCAACCCCACCCCGACCGCCAACACGGCCGCCACGCCCACAAACGCCGTCCCCGGCCGCCCCACCGCCACCGTCTCCCCGTACACGACGTTCACCACGGCCGGCGCCACGATGCGCACCACGCTCTGCAGCAGCCCCAGCCCCGCCATCAACTCGCCCACCCTCGACCCCGTGCCACCACCACCACCACCCCCTCCGCCCCCGCCGGCGGAGCTGTTGGATACCGACGACGACGACGGCGCCACGATCTTCGTCAATGCCGCTTCCGAGGTCGACAGGCCGACGGCCCCGAAGGCGGCGGCGGCGCCGCAGAGGGTGAAGAGGATGCCGTTGGGCGAGGCGGCGTAGCCGAGGTAGCCGAAGATGTCGAAGAGGAGGGCGGTGACGATGAGGGCGCGGTCGAGCGGGTCGAGGGTGGTGTCTTGGTGGGACGCCGACGCTGACGGTGGTGGTGGGGTCATTGGGAGGGTGGCGTCGGGGTCGGGGCGGTGTGGGGTTGTGGGGGAGGGGAGGGCGTCGAGGTCGGTGGGGAAGACGGAGGGGTCGAGGAGGGTTGGTGGGGTTGTGGTTGTTGTTGTTGTTGTTGTGGATGGATGGGGAGGGGGGGAGGGGTGGTGGTGGTGGTGGCGGCGGCGTTGGAAGAAGAAGATGAGGATGGGGATGCCGAGGGTGGAGACGGCGGCGCGGAAGCCGTTGATGACGGACATGAACATGTTGTTCTCGACGTTGCCCCATTTGAAGACGACCTGGTCAAGCTGTTAGTGGTGAAGGTTTATACTGTGGCAGAGGGAATGATGATGTACCTGTGGATAGAGGATCAGGACGTCCGCGGTGGCCATGGCGCCGACGTAGCAGACGAGGTTGATGGCGAGCAGTAGTACCACGTTACGCCGTAGTCGCCTGCTGCCCTGGGTCGCGCGAGGTACGAGTCTATCCAGCCATCTCCCGGGATTGAGTTTGTTCAGTTTGACCAGGATGGCGTCTATGCCTCTGGCCGGTTTGGCCATCTGTTGCCATCGAGCCTGAGAGAAAGCAGGGAAGACGTTTTTCAAGCTTCTTCGGGCTTGTGGCAGACTCTCGGCCACGAAAAGCATCAGGTACACAAGAGAGATGACGCGCGTGGCCTGTGATACTGTCAGCGAACAACCCGACAAGCCGGTTCGATCAACCTACAAGACCCAGATAGAAGACAAGAAGCGGGGACTTCTGCTCACTCCCAGCCACGATCGCGCTCGATATCGCCGGGCCCACCGCAATGCCGATGAACATGGCTCCATGTATCCTGCCTTCACAAACACCAATCGCATTAGCACATCACACACAACCCCAGCTCCACCCTTTCAACGCGCACACAACTCACCGACCTGCACATTCCTCTTCTCCTCATCCACGCAATCGCTGATATACGCACTCGCCATGGCCATGATCGTCGCAAAGCTCCCGCTCAGTCCATCCAGCGTATACGCCAGATACAGCCAGCGATAATCCGTGCCCGCCGGCGCCTTCGCCAGCGCCACCAACACGACCTCGACGCCCGCCAGCACCGTCGCCGTGTACGCGACGACGCGCACCCGGCCGACGCGGTCGCTCAGGATGTTCAGAAACGCGGCCATGCCGGCCGACAGCACGCCCGCGACCACGTTGCCGGCGGACTGCACCATGGCGGTCCGCGAGGACACGGCGTCGACCTGGCACTGCGGGTTGTAGCCGCCGATGACGACGGGAGGGGCAGAAGGGGTGGAGGGCAGCGTTTGCCGGCAGATTAGCGAGACGATCAGGTTGACCCGCGGCACGACGGCGATGCCGAAGGCGAGCGAGTTCATCAGGAAGAAGACGGTCAGCCAGATCACGCGCGGTTTCTTGGCCGGAGGCGCCGCGATGCCGTGTCGCAGGGGGTCATGGCTGTCGTCGCCGCCGTCGGAATGGCCGTCGGGCAGGAAGGGTTCGTCGTCGCGGGCGTCGAGCCAGCCCAGCTCGACGTTGTCGCTGTCGGTGGAGGAGCTGGTGGCCGTGGTGTTGTGAGGGTTGTTGTCGTCGTGGGTGGAATGGGCCCCGGTCACCGCCATGGTGGTACACAGCCCGTATGTTCTGTTCTCCCGAGCTCTTTTGGATCTTTTTTTCAATCGCGCCCGTGGACTTGTGCGCGGCTGGTCCGGCTCTCTGACGGGATCATTACTGTTTGGCGTCCGAAGAGATCCGGCGATTGGCCTGTGGTTCTTTTCTGGGATGTAAGGTTGCCGCTTAAAATCAGGCGCGCTGTGAGGAGGCTTAAGTAAACGTTATCTGATCCGGCGCGAGTCAGAATCCACCGAGCGATCCGCAGCCCATGCCCGAAACGGCAAGCTGTTGACGTCGCTGCTTCCTGCCGTTGCATAAATCACTCTGGCTTTATTCACTATAAATGCGTTGCCAGGTAAAGGATTAAGAATATCCAAAGCATATATGGATCGATTAAGACCAAATCCCTGTAGCACTCGCCTGTGGAGTCTTGTTCTGCGTGCATGAAGAATAAAAATAGCCGGACAGCTTACTGAACCGAGAATTTATAGTACCACCATAACGCATCTAATTAACTGAAACTCGAAAGCTCATTGCGTTAACGAAACTCGACTTCCTATACCCAACTCAGTCAAAAGATCCCCTGCAGATACAAGCACTTGCTCCGCGCGATGATCCGGTCTCTGCTTCTCCCGAATGTGCGCATTCTCGTTCAGAAAAGGCTTCAGCAGGAGTATTTTCTGAAAGGATCGCGGAATTGCGCTCCTCGACACCGTCAGCCGGACCCTTTCGTCGTCTTTGCGCGCCTTCAGCAAGATCAACGAGCCCAGCGTTTCGATATGGTAATACTGCCCATGCATCAGACTCCGCGCCGCCAGTTCTTGTCGTGGTGTGTAGCAGCTGACGGCGGTCTCCATGATGGCTGTAGTCCCTGACCATCTTCTGGCCGTCCCGCGGCAGGGCGCGCCTTCCGACTCCAAGCACTTGTTGGTGATGTATGCATACGTTGCGCATTGATGAGAGTCTGCGAGTATCCGGGCCCAGTAGCTCTCCTCGTCACAAGCGATCTTGACTCCGCTTGTGAGGTCCTTTTCGTGCGGCCATGCAATGATGAGGTTCTTGCGACCTCTTTCAATTCCAGTCAAGCTGAGTAGGTCCAAGATTTCGATCATGCACCTGATGAGGCTCTGGTGCATAGCCTCATCCTTGTTGCGTAGGTTTTCCATGAGGTCTTGGAGATCGTCTGTTCCATTCAATGCACTCAAGATTTTGTTGGTGTTGATCCAAAATTTTAGAGTCGCTTGCTTTCTGTCGTCCTTGACAAAAACGGGCAGAAGATCCGCAATCAGGGCTCTTAACGGTACTCTTCGTGATATTCCAGTGCAGTAGCTCACTTGGAGCCCCCAACTGCATTCAAGAAATTGCAACAGATATGTCTGTTCTTGTACATTCAGCTGCATGTTCTTGATTGGTCTTCCCTCGTGTTTGATGCTGGTCTGGTTGACACTGGCCATCAAGTTGCTGTGACCGCCTTGAATGCCGATCTGCCGCTCGCCTGCTTCCCAGTAGGTTCGGTATGTGCCCAGAGATACAAGACAGTCAGAGCAGTCCTTCCTGCACTGGTTCCACTGGCTCTCGTCCATCGTGCAGGCTGAGTTCTCGGTGACCAATGCTCCTATCGTCATTTCGGCGTTCCGATGGAATGATGGTAGTGACTGTAGGTCTTCTTTGTCGCTCCTGAACTCCCAGTGGAATGTGCTGCTATCGATATCGACAGCGTAGACGAGGCCTCCACCAACTTCTATTGCTTTGATCTTGCTTGCATCTTCTATTGATGATATGCAGTGGCCCGGACCCCATGTGTCGAGTAGTTCATCAATTCGACAAACCAAGTCGTGGCCATCTTTCCCTTGTAAGCGGACGAGGTCAAACGGCTGTTCCACAACACTGAATACAAGAACCGGTCCACTTGTCATTCCAGAGAGGCATGTGAGCTCCGTGAGGCTCGCTCGTATGAGAGGTAGGTTCGTTCCCTGATCTTTCCATGGCAGGGACAAATTTCCGAGTAGCAAGATATCTTGCAAGGCGGCGTTGAGGAAGAAAGGCTCAATATATCCTACATGAGCTTGTAGATAAGAAACAAGTCCAACACAAAGGAGCTGAGCTGCAAGAGAGCAGATATGAAGAGCGTCATTCAAGTCTCGTTCCTGATGTGTTGACTCCCTTGATTGGATCGTATGTCCAGCGTCATGGCTGAGTCGGGAGTCGCTGGTGCCCACTGGCTCTGACCAGAATGCGTGGACGGATGGAGTTTCCAGCAGTCGGACAACTCTCTTGGCGGCGCTTAAGCTGGACTGTACGTCTTTTGTCGTCAGTCTTGTTGTAACGGTGAGCTGCCGTATCTCATCGGCGAGATGAATCGGCGTATCAAGCTCGACTCGAACGAGTTTCAACTTCCCAGGACCTGAGGCGGATTCGCATGTGCCGACAACTGTGAATGAGTCGCAACACATTGCCGCTTCCTGCATGTATGCTACAGCAGTGCAGAATCTGTCCAAGACGTTGGAGATTCGACAGAGTAGATTTCTTTGGTTCCCTTCCGCACCGGTGGAGGGCATGTCATACGTAAGAAAAGCAGCGGAATTTTCATCTCCTTGAAACAAAACCTGCCCAGTCCATTCATCGCGGCCTTGCGAGGTAGGCAAGATGCCTCCAAGCCCGCACAGTTCTTGGATAGTTTTGCTCAAGTCAAGCTCGGGACTGCGAGCTCGGATATGAGTGAGTCTGGACGACGATTCATCGATTTGGTGGTGTGGACAGCCGGAGTGATGGAACGGAGCCGTCGGCTTAGTATCTACAAGCTCCTGAGGCTCGAAGACAATCCATGGTGCATCGGCAGCGGCTTCAAGAAGTAATTGAGCCATAGCGTCACGACTGTAGCTCACGGCATTCAGCTCGCGGAGCCAGATGTAATCTCCTTCAGTCACCAGACTGAATTGATTCTTCAAGAGCCTCCGTAGCCCTCTTGAATCACGACGTTTTACAGCCTGGTCAATGGTCTGGCTTGGATTGACCAGGCGATCCAAATTCTCCCGGAAGTGACTGAAAGGTTGGCCATTGACGAGGAATGCCAAAGCTTTTTCGATGTCGGTTTGAACGGCTTTAACATGGGTTGGCTCCTGGCTCACATCTACCACTTCGTCTTCTTCTTCTCCGTCGTCTTCGTCACTGATGTTGTCTTCAGCGTCGTCAAAGTCGTCTTCCGTTTCCCTTCGAAAGCCTGTTCCATCACGCCAGTGATCGTCATTGAGATATCTTCCATGCAGATGGACATTGAGCTGTCTCCACATTGGATAAGCATTTGCTTCTGGTTTCTTGCTGTCCAAGAGCTCTCTGGCCTGCATGGGTTGCACAAATCGGTCTTGGATCACTTCAGTAACCTCGCTGCGTTTTTGCTTTTGACGAAAGATCCTGACGGCGTACTTCTCGGTCTCGTCGGTTGCTTGCGGACGGAGCTCTTGGAAAAGCTTTTTCAAAAGGCGATCATGGCACTCTGCAAATTTCTCATGTCCGAATTTGCGTATAGCGATTGCATAGAGGTCGGCCATGTCGGCTTGCTGAGAGAGCTCATTGGCAAGCTGCTTTGTTGCATCCCCGTGCCCTTCATGCGGAAGACCGATGGATGACCTGCTGGATATTGAAGACCCAGCAGACCAAATTGATGTAGTGTCGGACAGTTTAGAATCCGAGTCAATCTGTCGTTCCTGGTCGTAATGTGGCGTGAAAGCTGGCAGGGACATATCAGCGTCCTCGTTGTGTCTCTTGTGGTTCCAAGGCTCTCGAAGAAGATACTGGATATCTCTCTTGACAGATTCGCCAACCGAACTGTTCTCCGTGTAAGAGAGTGGCGTACGACCTTGTTCGTCTCTGATTTGTGGGCTTGCCCCTCGCTCGAGCAATATTTCGACAATTCTAAGGTTACCACGTTCTGCAGCCCAGGAGAGTGGAGTGCGACCATCGCAATCACGTAGATCAACTTCTGAGTTCTCTTCGAGCAGGAAATTGGCCGCCACTAGTCTCATGTGCACGCTGTCGTCGGCGATTTCGTCCATGGTGGAGCGCACGAGTGCTTGGACGGATTGGTGATCATCTGGGACGCACGTCAGTGACCTGCCGGACTTTCTCGCGGGCCCCAGCCTCTCTCTCTACCAAAAGGGCTTACTTTTGGAGACGAATGCGAACGCCGTGCGATCCTCCTTGAAGCCTTGGCATTTTTTGCGGAAAGCATCTTTGAAGAATTCCTGGCGGTCTTGCAAGGCTGCGGCCACCTTCGCTTGGATGCTTGGATCGACGTCTTGGGACAATTCGAGGGCTTTGATGTCTCTACTTTCGATTCCGTCTTCCAGGGCCAGGAACCGGTCTTTCTTCGTCGCGACGATGAAAACGGGAAGGGTTGAGGCGTGCTTGGAGATGATGCTGATGACGTTTTCCATTGCTGTCTGCACCGGCCGTGGGGTGTCTGCCTCGATGCATATCCTGCATTCCTGTCAGCCTCGGTTCCAAGTGTCCGCATCATTTTTTGTTGGGGTTTGTTCGTACCAAACAGCGTGGAACCTCTCGTCAGGGGGCTCCGCGGTGGGACATCTTTTCTTCACCGACGCTTCAAACGCCGCCACCTCCTTTTTGTTTCCGGACTGGAATCCCTCGGAGTCGTGGATGATGATGCCCGGGTGCTGGTCGCTCTCAAAGCCTTCGTCGATGTTGTGCTTCCCTCTCGTGCCTTCGTTTTCCTCGGACTTGAAACAGGTCAGCGGATGGGAAAAAGCAATCGTCATGCGTACTAACCATCGGTATGCCAAATACACGGTTGAGCAGGGTCGACTTCCCTGCCCCTGCATTTCCGCAGATCAGAATACGGCAGCTCGGCATTTTCATCTCGAATTCTCTGGTTCTGATCCATGGATCCGAGCCGGTGGATATCAGACAGGATGCTCGAAATTTCTGAAGGTGCTCTTGCATGTCTTTGAGAGCCTCTTGGATACCAAGTCGTGGATAGGTCTCCATGATAAAGTAGACGGACGGGTGTATGATTGTTCCGTTTGGATCTGAGAGGTTTGTTTAGTGTTTATACACGGACAGTCGCCTGAGAACTGCCGTACCTTGCTGACGGTAGCCTTTGACATTCCCATTTGCAAAAGCACGCCTCTCCCCACTATATGCCAGCGTTTTTTTCATGCCCGGGTTGATCCGGACCATGTGAGTTGACGTCCTCGCGACGGACCGTTTCGCCAGCTTCTTGCGAGGCCACTTCTGGAGGTTGCCATGATTGTGAGAGATTCGTAGATCGTACATGCTGACGTCCATCCCGTTGCGGTATTTGAAGTCCCAGCTCGGACTCTCCGAATTCTCTTCAACTGTAGTTTCGTCAGGAAACGTCAGCGTCAGCGGGTTGTCAATCAGGTTTTGAGCAACTCTCTTTCCAGGTTCGTGCTCCAGAACGAGACCACATGCTTTGCTCTCGAGGAACATCCATTGCAGCGGGTACAGGGACAGTCCGTCGTCGCTAGCACCGCCCCCAATGTCTGCGTGCGCTCCGATGAACCAAGCTTGTATCAGAGATCTCCCATCCGAAAACGTCATTTGGTCGGTGTCGAACAGCTCAGGCAAGTATTGGCGGCGGTCCTCGTTCAGTGCGACGGCGTGCCTGACATGCTTGATCGAGTTGTTGAAGGAGAGGTCATGTTTGAAGGGATCATTGGCCTTCTTCACTGTGTCCAAGGCTCCGAGAAACCGGATGACTGGCGAAAGTCGGGTTTTTGTCGAACTGCAAACTCCGTGTTAGTGCGAAATTTTTGCGTGATTGAATAGAGCCATTACAGCAGGTGATACAGCTGTGTAAAAGTCAGAAATCTTGCAGTTGATCAAGAGGGATGGGGGCGAAATACTTCTCCCTGGGATTCGATATCCTTTTTCTGCTTGCTAGTCATGCACTCCAATGCCTCCCGATAGTCGCCGTTAAGCTCAGGTGAAGGCGTATTTGCAAGTGCAGAGACATGATGGAGGAGGCCCGCTACAGCGCGGATAACGTCTGCGGGGAGGTAAGTGAGCGCGCGGAGACGAAACCGTTTCCCTTGATCTACATACAGGCTCCGCGGCTGAATCCATACAACCACACTTCGTCCTTTGGTGTTTGAAGTTGTCTGCAGATATACTGTGAGGGAATTTAGAACTGGCTCCAACCGCAGTGTCTGCTGGTCCGACTACCTGATAGACCTCTTTTATGAGATCCTTGCAACCTTCTCCCGAGATGCCGTCATTGAATTTGTCTGGCAACTTTCTCTTGACGCCTATTCCGTGAAAGTATTTCGCGAGCTTCAAAATCGATGAGCCAAAAGCGATGAAAGATTCAAGGATGCGACTTTGATACCTGTTCAATCTTCTCGCCTTCGTGCTCAAATACCCCTTGCTTGATGGAAGCAAAGATGCGAAAGACGTTGCTATTGTTCCCTTGGCCTGTTCCTGTGCAGGACAAAGATTAGATATCTGGCCTCACAATAGTCGTGAATCGCTAACCTTCTTGGCCGTTGGCATTGTACCATGTGCCGTCAACGCACACAACGATTTTCTTGGGTATCTTCATACTCTCTGACAGGCCAGGATTTAGACTCTCGTAAGTTTGAAGAGAGGATACTAGGGGATCGGTGCTATAAGGCTAAGGAGAGAGCTGAAGAAGGACGCGCGTAGACTCCGTGTGGTGAGACAGTTTCATATGGACGTATTACAAGGATGAAGGGGAGCCACTCAGCGGACATTCCCCAAGTTATTGGAGCAGGGTTGATATGCATTGCTCCCGATGCCTGTCCGCTGACGTCTTGCGGTATACCAGGCTACACTGCAGGTTTCTGTGGCTTACAAAATGGCTTCTGGCCAACGCCGTCGAACTCGGGCTTTCGCTGCAAAGCCTTGTGCGCTCTTATAATGACCAATGAGTATACCTTGCTTTTTCCGCTAAGAACATAGTTCCACAACATTACACTCTCGAACATGACTGGGGCGAGGGCCATCAGGCTGAGTCCTCCACGCACCGTATCCTATCGAATCAGCTGCGTGGCTGTGTTTGTGAGGAACGAGGCAAGCAGTCACTGCCCAGTTTGGGAGGTGCCACAGGCTGGAATCAGGCAGCCACCACTTCATGGCCTACGCAAGGTTCCAATGAACGGCAGCCTTCCCCTCGTTGAGTTGCGTGAGATCAGCAAAGGCTTCGGTGACCGAACGACTTGGGTCGGTTCGAGGAGCAGGACTGAACAAATATGACGGCGTGAGTTGATGAAACCTTAAAAAAGTCAAGATAGAGAAAGAACTGACAGCTGATCACCTCTGCATCTTACAAGGAGGAAAGATTAGTAAATGAAATTAAAATTGAAGAGCATTTCTGCTGCAACGCAAAAAGCACAGCCGCTGCACTTAATTGCAGTGCGCGTAAAATCCCTTATATCGCCACAATTTCTTCGTCCCACCACTTTCTCCCCAGTATTGCGATAGGCATCACTCATCAAACATCTTCTCACTGCTTGTCGTATTCGCCGGGGCAGTCTTTCTCCTGATCATGACAGGATACCACCGCTTGGGTCTTTCAACGCTTGAGCCGTACGTAGTTGGCGCCGGGAGGGTTTGAAGCTAAAGCGGCACCATGGCCATCACATGCTTATTGTCCAAACACCTCTCGCCCGCGTCATAGCATCCGATACAAACATCGAAGTCCCCGGAAGCGCAAGCCGAACAATCTTTCCGAATGTCAGCATCGCTACTATGAGCAGACGAGAAAGTGACTTACGCCAACGTATGGTTTTGTGCGCATCGAACGTCTCCTTACATCTGTCGCAGCCGATGTGAAGCTGAGCAGCCTCGTCCTGCTCGCTTTCTTCCGCAATTCTCGGCGACAGAAGCATAAGCGGTATCTGCGACAGCAGCGCCGAGACGGCCTTGGATTCCCCCGCCGATGCCAGCCGGGCACCTTGCGACATGCCAGCCAGAAAAGCAGGATCGGTCCTTTCGTCCGGCACCGCGTCCGGCGTGTGATGCGGACCTGACTGCTGCACTCCGTCCTGAACGTCGAAGGCGTGACCGGCTCCGCACTGGCTTGCAGCAGCAGCAGCGTGGCTGACGGTCTCGTTGATGACGGGCTGGTTCCCCTGCTCCGCGATGCCGGACGCAAACCCGTTCAGCATCGCGTCGGGATTCTTGGTATTGAGGACCTCGGCGACCGCGTCGAAGCCATCAGCCGGCGCCGGCACGACCTCCTCCAGCGGTGTCACCGTCGTGATGTCAACAAACAGCCCGACCGCGGTGCCCAACCCCAACGACGTCGCGCGAATGGCGAGAGGGATGATGAAATCCTTCTTCGTCAGCTGGTACGGAGGGACGTGGCGGTCGAAGAGCGTCGCGCGGATGAGGTTGAGCTTGCGGCGGGCGATGTTGACGGTGCGAAGAATTAACGGGAGCAAGAGGAGGCTGGTGCCCATGGTGCTGGGGAAGGCGCCCAGCACGCAGCCGACGCCGATGGAGCCCGCAACGTACTGGCGGATCTTCTCCACCTCGCGGTTTTGGAGGTCGGCCGTGTCCATGCTCCGCAATTTCTGCTCGTACGCGGCGTCGTCAAAGTTGAGGGTGTCCTTGAACCCCATGGTGTAGTTGATGAATCTATCGTCAGGCTGAGTGTCACGATGGGCCGAACGTGGGTGACTGATCCCGAAGCAATTTGGATCTGGGGAGATGGGAAAACTGCTATCTGTAACGAGCGTTTGCCGACTTGAGCCGCACAGAGGCAAAGCGAGCAAGGGTAAATGTCTGTGATCGAGGAACCGAGCAGACTCCATTGCCCGATATATGGCTGAGTGGCGGCGAGACCTGTGCTACCGTATTATCCAGCTCCGGCTATCGAGGCTTACGGCGTCCTTCAACTGCTAACACAACGATCACGATTCCTACAAACAGGCTGTGCACGCGGGACGACGCAAGGCTGTAGCAGCATCTACCGATATACCAAGGATCATTGCTTTTGAGTCTGCAAGCCAAGTCAGCCAATAGCCGCTGGGTGCTTACCATCTGTTGCACTATCGAGGCGAAGGTGCATACACAGCGGGGGTGCTCATGTGCCGTCACACGGCAAGGCAGAGACGGGCGATTTCCCAAACCAGGAGACCTTTCATGCTCAGAAATGAAACGATTGCGTCACCCACAGCGACCACAGCCTTTTCGCAGACTTTACTACTCAGCCACGATGAGACCGGCACAGATGACTTCGAAGCACACTTGAGCCCGTCTCTGACGTCTCTGATAAGTTTCTCCGGTTCATATTCGACACCGTTTTGCAAGTAGATGATGAAGATGATGCAAAGGCAAATGCCGCACCCTATCGTAGACCAGCCTCACCTCAAGTGTCACGCACATAGTTATTCGGACCATAAGCCCAGCGTGACGCTTTCGCAGCAAAAAGCAGCCGCATGAATGTCTTCTTCTAGTAAAAGCCTACACACTTTTTCTCGTCCACCCTGTCCCACCCGGAAACGCCATCGCCAATGCAAAGATAGTACTACAAACCCAACCATCCACACACCCACCAATTACTGCCCCTCCTACTCCTTAAACGTCGCCGTCCTCCCCGCCCTCTCCTTCTGCACCCTGCCCAGCCCCTTCGGCGCATCCGCCGCGCGCGCATACGGGTTGAACTCCTTCTTGCCCTTCTTCCCCTTCTTCTTCTCCTGCTTCCTGCGTTCGGCCGCCGACGGCGGGTTCAAGACCGACGGCGCCGACGCGTAATCGAAGGGCTGTTCTCCTTCTCCTTCTTCTTCTTGCTCTTCATCCTCCTGATCCTCCTGATCCTCCGCACTGTTGTTGTTGTTGTTGTTGTCGCTCTTCTTCTTCTTCTGTTCCTTCTTCGCCTTCTTCGCCGCCTTCTTCGCCTTCTTCGCGGCCCGCTTCTCGTCCTTCGGATCGAGCGGCAGCGCGACGACGTCTTCTTGCATCTGCATGTCGTCGTCGGCACCTTCCACCACAGCCTCCGCCTCCGCCTCTTCTGCCTGCTCCGTAGAAACATCCGCAAGCTTCCTCTTCCTACCCGCACCACCGAGTGCCTTGATGACGAAAACCCCGTCGTCGCCTTCCTTCTTCGCCGGCCTATCCTCCGCCCTGACGAACGCGTGTTCGGCGCGGGAAGCGGGGTTGTTCCGCTTCTCTTCTTCCTCCGCCTCCTTCTTCACCGCATTCGCCGCAGCAGCATCGGCCGGATCGGCGAAAATCTCCACCGTGAGCGGCGGCAGCGGGACGGCGAGGCGAATGCTCTCGGTCGCCGTCGAAGAAGCCACGCCGCCGTTCTGTTGTTGCTGCTGTGCGTTCTGCCACAAGCTGCTCGGGAAAGCCTTGCCCCAGAAAGACGAGCTGTCGGCGCGGACGAGCGCCGCGTCGCTGACGACGGGTTTGGCGGCCGTGGTGGAGAGGGCGACGGACGTCGTGGGGATGGTTTGCGCCGGCGCCGTCGTCGGCAGCGCCGTCTTCTCCTTGGCGAAGACCTCCCACATCTCGGGCCCGTCCGCGCCGGCCTCCTTGGCGCGCGTGATGGTGCCGACCAGCTCGTCGGCGCGCAGGCGGACGATCGGGGAGATGGGCTGGGCGACGGTGAACAAGGCCGCCTTGTCCGTCGGCATGGAGCGGGCGACGCTGAAAAGGGCGTGGTTGGCCATGACGTAGTGCGTGCTTTCGTCTTCCTGGCGGGCGACGGTGTCGCGCCATTGGTGGACCGCTTTGAAGACAGAGAACTGCTCTTTGTTGAAGGCGTTGGGGTTGCGCCAGAGGGCTTTGTACCAGCCATTGGGGCCGTGGCCGTGCTTGGCGTCGTAGATGGGGTTTTCGTAGGTTTGGAGCGCGGTCTCTTTGGACTTGTCGAGGACGCGGAGGATGCGGTCTTGTTCCGGGTCGTCAAATTGGGACTTTTCAACCAATTCATTGCGCATGTTGTCATAGATGTAGAGAAGAAAGTGGGTGTCGGACCGGGCGTAGTCAAACAGCTCCTGGGGGAGCGGTCTGCGATTGTCAGTAACAAAGTTGGAATGCGTGATGCAATGATGCTTACCGAATACGCCAATCGGCCGTCTGATACTGCTTCTGCGCGTTGAAGTTGATAAACTTCTGCAAAAGGAATGCAAGGCTGCCTCCAGCGTACCCTAATGCCCGCGCAGCATGGTGAGTGTCAAACAGGCCAACAAGGTAAAGTCCAAGATCGCGCTGCAGCCAGATAGCATCCATATACGCGCCATGCAAAACCTTCACGATGTTGGGGTCGGCGAAAACCTCGTTGAGGCACTGCAACCTCCTCCGCCAAGGCTTCAAAGTGTCGACGATCCAATCCTTGTTGCGAGTGCTGATTTGCATCAAAGAAACTATACCAATGTAGGTGCGGGTATCGTGGTGCTCCAGATCGATTGCAATCTCCTTCGCATTCTTGAGCTCAGCGAGCATCTCATCCAAAGCTTCTGGGGTATCGACCAAGGTAGCGGTGGTATCCTCGAACGGCTGGTAGGGGATCGGGTCGGCCTTGATGTAGACTGAGGAGGGGTACTGATAATCTTCAATTTCCTTCTGGTAGGGGTGCTGGTAGCTGCGTGACTGATTAGCAAGAGCTCCCACTTGAGCAAGCTCTCCACTTACTGTTCAGCGCCATCTTCATCGGTGTAGGTGCCGAAGCTCTCTTCGAAAGGCACGATGGCATTCGGCTTCGAATCAATCAAAGGCTTCCAAGGGCTCGTCGCGTCGTTCGTCGGGACGTTCTCAAACAAGGCCTGGGGTTTCGGCAAGTCCTGATTCCTAAAGTTCTTCCCACCTCTCGGCTTCGGCGCAGGCGCTGGCGACTAATTGCATCCATCAGCAAAAAAGGCTCCCCAACACACATTCTCTCTCTCCCCAACATACCTGTTCACTGCTCGGCGACAAGCGTTTCACAATCCCCGTAAACTCATCCAAGCTCGTATCGGCGCGCTCCAGCAGGTTATCAATGACATCCACGACCCCCCTCCAGCCGGCATCGACGGCATCCGCGTCCTCGAGCTTGGGGCCCGCGACCTCGGAGCCCGCGGCCGCGGAGCCCAGCAGGCGCTCCGCCAGCGACAGCAGTCGCGCGTTCTGCCGGTCCAGCGCGGCGCCCAGCTTGGGCTCCAGCGAGCGGTGGAAGCCCAGGTCCTCGGCGCAAAGGGCCGTCGTGCTGCGCGTCGTCTGCACGAGGGCGCTCTGGACGCTCTTTTGGAATTCTTGGAAGTCGTCCATGGTGTAGGAAGGCGTGCGCGCGCGCGGGCGAGACTGGATTGATTTTTCGGAGGTGCTCAGCTGCTCGAGGGATTGCGCATTGCAGGGCTGAGGCGGGGCGGAAAGGGCGCGGTCGGTCGAGTCGTCGCGTCGGAGGTGATGATGTCGCGGCGCGGCCAATCTTTGTTGGAGAGAATTCTTGGGGGCAGGGCAGGCGCGCGGTATCGATAAGGTTGGGCTGATGAGATTAGATTAGATTGTTCCCGCCGGGGGGCGGCTGCCTTTCCATGCCGGCGCGTGGACGACGACTGCTTTGCCCTTCCCATCGCCACAACACTCAACATGTCCGCATCACTCGCACCGGAATGCAACGAGATAAAGGAGTATGTGTCTTTCGCGCTCTACTCGGCTGTGATATACTGACCCGCGGTAGGCGGTATGACACCTGTTTCCTGAAATGGTACAGCGAAAGTGAGCTTCCCTGCACGCTGATCTGCTCGCCACCGCTGACCCACCGAGAGAGTTTCTTCGCGGCAATGCCACGACCGATGAGTGCGAGCCTCTTTTCAGGCAATACAAGCAATGCATAAGCGTATGATGCCTCCGATACTTCGGTTTTCTCATTCTCACCTTTGGCAGAGAGCCCTCCAGGAGCGTGGCATTGACAAGATGGTCGATGAGGCTCGTGAATCCAGCAGAGAAAATGACGCCGAGCATATGAAGGGCAACTGTAAGCTTAAGATCCTCTTGCCGTTCTCATGATGGCTGATCAAATTGGCAGAATGGGACTTTGCACTTGCATATAACTGCGACACATACCAACGGTGGCATTGTAACATTATAAGCATTCTGATACATCTGAACTTCTACTCCACAACTCAGCTTCTCCACCCTACTTCTGACGTCCGGTTTGGAAGAAATTATAAGAACAATGTACTTTTACGACAAAGTGGACCAGCTCACGAAGATTAAGAGTGCATTCATTTTTGGTATCGCCCTTTTGATTAACCGGTTTCCCCCCTTGGAAATAGTGCGCCTTGAGATGACAGCAAAAGACAACAACCTCCCCGAAAAAACAAGTCCAGACAGATCAAAGACACAGGCACAAGCCCACAGCTAGTAAAAACAATCCCACTCATAGTATGCCATCGGCTCATGCCGGCGGCCCTCCAGAGAATCCCCGTCCGAGTAGTCGAGCTCCGAGTCCAACCCATCCTCGTCAAAATCATCCTCCAAATCATCATCGTGATCTATTTCCTCACTCGTCAAGCTCCCATAGCTTCCTTCAGACTCGACCTCGTCGTCGAAATCGACATCGCCGCCGTCCAGCGCATCGACATCCTCATCCGCAAACGGCAGCCCCGGCATCGGAGGATACCCCATCATCATATCAAACGTCTCCAACGACTCCGGCGCGAACCCGTGCCCGTGGAACACCGACCCCTCTCTTTCCAGCTCATCCTCGTACTGCTCGTCCAGATAGCTTATCAGATCGTCCTCGACGCCGTTGACGAAATCCGTCGCCGTGTCCAGCGGACCCCCGCTCGCCGTCGGGTCCTCGCGCAGGACCTGCTCGCAGAAGCGGCGGTAGCCCGGCCGCGTCGCGAAGCTCTGGTACTTGGCCGCCTGCGGGTCCCACCGCGTCATGCGCCGCGTGCGGGCGTCCATGATCCAGTCGTGCATCTGCGGGATCGGGAACGTCATGTCGACCGGCGGCTCCGCGTACTCGATGCCCCGTTCCCTGAACAGGTCCGGCAGCCGTTTGTGGTCGTCCAGCCGCGCGACCTTGCGCTTCGACGCGTGGATCTTGACGCTCCTGAGGTGCGGGTGCTGGTCCGTCCGCGACGTCTCGAAGGCGACGAGGTTCTCGACGATGACGGGCGGCGCCTGGAAGATGACGAGCTCCTTGAGCGAGGCCGGGAGCAGGTCCGGCAGCGGCGGTTGCGTGTTCGCGACGTGGATGTCGCCGTTGTCGACGTCGTCTCCGTCCGAGTGGTTCTCCTCCTCCATCATGCTCGCGGGCGCCGCCAAGAAATGCGTCGGCTTCCAGCGCAGGGTGCCGTAGTCCATGACGACCTTCTCGAGGCTCGTGAAGTCGGCCATGGACCTGAAGCTCGTGAAGTTGCGCGGGAAGTCCCAGTGCGAGAGGTCCAGGGCCAGGTACTTCAGAGTGGTTTTGTGCCGGAGCAGGTGCTCTTTGGCTTCCTTGGCCCGGAATTGCTCGTAGCCGACGTATCGGCCGCCGGCGACGTAGGAGAAGGCTTCGAGCGCCTTGCAGCCTTGGACCAGATTTTTGATCGTCTTAGGCCCCAGTGCGCAGCGTTCGAGGTAGATGTGGGTGAGCGAGAGGGACTTGGGCTCGACCTGCAGGGACTTCTTGATCACATCGTCCCATTCATCGCTTGTCGCCATGTAGCCGTGCAGCTCCCGCAACGAAGGCAATTGAATGACCGTGTTGAGCTCGGCGATGTCCCAGGTCGAGTCACTGCTGTTGCCGGCGAGTTTGAGCTTGGTGAGGGACCTGAGGGAGTTCGCGCAGAGCTTGTCCCAGGGTAAGCCTTGGCTCATGTGGGGACCGCGCAACGACAGCTCCTGCAGGCGGGGCAGCTTGGAGAGCAGCAGGATAACCTGAGGGTCCTCGAGCCCGTGCTTGAGGCAGCGCAGGAATTCGACATCGTCGTGAGGCTTTGGGCGAGGAGGAGGGGTGGAGTTCACGGAGTTGGAGAGGTCGCTGCCGACCTCATCGAGGTCGTCGGAGTCGTAGCCGTCCGAGTCGTAGGTCGAGCCGTATTCACACCAAAGCTCGTTGTTCTTCTTAATCGGCCGGAGGTGCTCGCAGTCTTGGTCCTGGTGGACGAGGCCGGACTGCTTTGCAGCGGCGACGAAGGAGTCGAACATGTCATCAGGGAGCTTGGGAACGTCCTTGCGAAAGCCGGGATGGAGATAGACGAGCTTGGTGTTCCAGACACCAAGCTCGACACGGCGCACGTGGTGGGCGAGATTGGCATGTTGGGAGACGATAAGGAGGAAGTTGGAGAGGTGGCGGCGATATTGCAAGTTCGTGTTGATGTACTCGGAGTACAGGTGGGCGGCGACGAGCTTGTTGATGGACTTGCAGACCAGGGAGAGGTTGAGCAGATCGACCTGGTCGGCGTAGGAGATGACCCAATCGAGCAGCTCGGGCGGCAGGTCGTAGAGACCGGTGAGGCTGGACGCCGGGGGGCCGCCAGTGCGACTGCCAGAGCGGAGCTTCATGTTGGATGTTGGCTGGATAATTAGCGTGGGTGGACGTGAGGTGCCGAGTCCGTGCGGGTGCACCTCACCTGACAGTTGCCCTGTTGGGTACCTTTATTGCGGCCTTGACAGCTGCGACAGCGGTGACAAGGCCACTCCTGGCGAGCTACAACCGGCTACAGCTGCCAGCGGGACGTCAGTCGTTAGGCGTGAACAGAGCCTCGGGATCGACGCGTCTTGGGAGCAGAGCGCGCTGGAGAAAGGACTGGGGTGACGCGGAGAGGCAGCGCTGGAGAGGAGGCTCGGCTCCATGAATTTTTCCGCCCAAAGCCGCGAACCACACGCGTTTCGAATGACGTAGCCGCGTCGCACCCGCGAACCCACCTGACTTTCTCGCTCTCATCCGCCCCCATCTCCTCCCAACCTGGCTATTTCTGGTGCGGAGTACCCCCGTGTTTCAACATACCACACTTCATTGTCATGGTATTCACTTCCCAGCCGATCTCCAGAAGAAGCATGCCTGGAGTTTCCCACGTGAAAGCCTGGAAACCACTTAGCATGCCAAAAATCGACTTCCTCGTTTCTAAGGACACTTCATCGTTGCTCACGGCCTTGGCACGGTTAGATACACAATGAAGATCGAGTCTTCCAAATATATCGCCTTGCTTGGTACCTGTAGCTCTCTTTGGTAGCCAATGATCCTTCTTCAAGCACTAGCGCCAGAACACTTGTATTCCCCGCCAAAGATGGCCTGTTACAGACTGAAACCCGGCAGCCACCCACTGCGGCCCGCTTTCCGATACGCGCTGTCTGTGCCGCGTGGAACCTAGACCTTTGGCAACCGATCGAATGACGGCCCAGGGACCCTGCTTATGTGCATCGACCCCGCAAACTATGTAACCTTCGACGATCCTAAACACTTTGTTCTCCATTCTCTTGCTTTCTTTTCTTCTCCTCTTCCGTCCCTGCACGCAATGGCCGTTACAACCCTTCTGTCAAATTTTCTGTCCAATGTCCGAGAAGCGCCTCTTGCGTTCTCTCTGGGCGCCTCTATCATACTGCTTACGCTACTCTGGTTTTGGGCAAGAGATGAACTTCCACACGCCGGCTTCCCCGTCGTGGGAAAGGAGAAAGGAGAATGGCTCAACACGAAAGCAAAGATGCGCTACGTCATGAACGCAAATACCATTCTGAAGCAAGGCCTGGAGAAGGTGCGGCACGTGCTCCCAATAGCATATATTGCTGTTCTGCTAACTCAACGACAGTACAAAGGTCCCTTCCAGATTTTCGCCAGCCATGGTCCCGTCATCGTCTTACCGCCAAGCATGATGAATGAGATCCGCAACGACGACCGTCTATCGTTCCTCAAATCTGCCCAGACGGTATGGCCAAAACTCGGCGAATGGCCTCTGCTCTTGCATACTGACATCTTCGACAAAGCTTTTCATGCCCCAATACCCCGGAATGGAGACCTTCCACAGCGAGCTGGAAACCCACAAGATCCTCCTGGCGGTGATAAAGCAGAGCCTCACCCAATCCCTCAGTCAGTGATTCAATCGCCCCCCTCCAACAACCCGCGCAAAGAACTCGACAACACCACCTCCCTCCAGAACACTGACGCCTTACACCCGCAGACGCCATGACCCCCGCCCTCGCCTCCGAAACGCACACCATGCTCCACACCCTCATTTCTACTTCCAAAGACGACTGGACCCCCATCCCCCTCGTCACCCTCGCCCCCTTCATGGCCGCCCGCCTCTCCGCAAAGGCCTTCCTCGGCGCGCCGCTCTGCCACGACAACGCGTGGCTCGACATCAGCGTCACCTACACCATCAACGCCATGCGCGCCCTGCAGCGCATGCGGCAGTGGCCGAGCTTCCTGCGGCCGGCGGTGTACCACTTTTTGCCCGAGTTTGCGGTGTTGCGGGAGCAGATAGCGACGGCGAGGGGGATCATCGAGCCGGAGGTCGAGGCGAGAAGGAGGGATAGGGAGAGGGGTAGTGAGAAGCAGAGGCCGGCGGATGCCCTCGACTGGATGGCGGTGCACGCGGCGGGGAAGCGGGACTTTGACGTCACGCTCGCGCAGGTGCTGATGAGTTTCGTGTCGATCCACACGACGTCGGGCACGCTGCTGGGGCTGGTGTACGACGTTGTCGGGAACGAGGGCGGGGGTTGGGTCGAGCTGCTGCGGAGCGAGGTCGTCGAGGTGTTGCGGGAAGAGGGCGGCTGGAGCAAGGCCGCGCTGTATAAGATGAAGCTTTTGGACAGCTGTCTCAAGGAGAGCCAGCGGCTGCATCCGATGAACTCGCGTAGGGACCCCTTCTTGATTCTCTTTTCGTTCCGCTCGCCCAGCCCTCCTCTTTCGTGGTGAGGCTGTATCGGACTCCTCTCTCTCTCTCTGCTGACACCCCCGCGCCGCAGTCTTCATGAACCGCGAGGTCACCACCCCCGTCACGCTCTCCGATGGCACCTGCCTACCCAAGGGCGCCCTCATCGGCATCCCGACATTCCCCATGCACGATGCGGAGGAATACTACGACCATCCCGGCTCCTTCGACGGCCGCCGCTTCCTCGAGCTGCGGGAACGCGACAACGACACCAAGTGGCAGTTCGTCACCACTAGTCCCGAGCACTTTGGCTTCGGGCACGGGAAGCAATCTTGGTGAGTGTATCTCGAGACCATGTCATCGTTACAGAAAAGGATGCTGACGATGTCGCTGTGTTGCAGTCCTGGACGGTTCTTTGCGAGCAATGAGATCAAGATCATCATGGCGCATCTGCTGTTGATGTTTGATTGGAAGTTCGCAGCGGGTGATGAGCCGAAGAGATTGAGTATGGTTGAGTGCGAATTTGTGCCGGATTTGAACCAGAAGATTTGGGTGAGGCCGCGGGTGCCGGAGGTGGATTTGAGTGCGTTTTGAAAGGCGATATATTCTTTCAAAAGTTCTACTGTTTTCGAAAATGACTCCCTGGGGTATCTTGCCTCATGGTCAAGATCTTGCAATGGGGCCTTATTGTGGTTTATGCCTCGTATCCACAGGGGACCTGCTGCAATATAAGCGTTGTAGCAGTAGATATCCTAGTCATACAGGAGCAGGATATATAAGCGAACCCCCGGGGGCCCTCCCTCTCGCTACTCACGCCACTCCTCCAACAGGACCTTTTGACTGAATTACTTGCACAAAATGAGAACACGAGCTTTTAAATATCAATTATCTGCGGCTGCTTTTGTTGCGGAAGGTTGCTGTGGGTTCCGAAACTGGAAGGAATGTCGGCTACTAGAATTGAAGCTGGCTTCTGAAAAGGTATGCCGTCACGGAGGCATGACCGACGGAATTTTCAAGACTGGTTCTAAAACCATCATCATTCATTCGCGGGCCGGTGTCGGACCTGAATGAAATCGAGAGCGTCGAAAGTGAATTCGAAAACACCTCAAGATGCGCAGTCTGTACGTAGAGAGACCTGGAAAGAATGCGATGTTATTGCCTCAATGCTTAGGCTATAAGCTGCACCAAATCTTGATAGCACCTCACTCTCCTAATGAATCCTTAGGCAGTTCATCAGCAGAGCACTCTGGATGTTCAGCTTTGAACCATTCGAGGACGCTGGAGCAGTTTCGCCGTGACCTCAAAGCAAACCCCAAAGGAGTGAGCCCCTTATTATCTTGCGCATCGAGCCTGGAACCGTGCTGCACCAAAAACCTCACAACGTCAAGAGAATTGGCTTGGGCTGCGTAATGGAGTGCCGTCAGTCCAAAATCATCTTTAGCATTAAGCCGTGACCCACGCTGTACGAACAGCTTCACGATGTCAAAATTGTCGCTTTTGGCTGCGCAGTGAAGTGCTGTACCCCCGAATCTGTCTCGAGCATCCATTGGGGACCCGTAATATATCAGCAATTTGACAATGTCCAAATGGTTGCCTTGAGCTGCGTTGTGAAGCGCTGTCCTCCCCGTGTTGGACGTGAGTCGCACGTACGCTCCTCGGTAGAGGAGGAGTTCCACTATCCCGAAGTACCCGTTAGCGGCATGCCAATGCAATGCTGTCTCCTCTAAGTCAAACCGACGATCGATGATGGATTGACAGAAGCCTCGACTGGCGGTGGAGGCGGGCTCGTGGCGCATGAATTTATGTCTGAGTTTGTGATTGAGCCGCGTTGGCAGGTCCGAGGAGTTTTGTACCAACGCAGTATAACCAGGTATACCCAGGAGGAGAGAGAAAAAATGCGTGTTTCCAAACGCAGGTCTGATGTGTCTGCTGAAATCCAGATACCACCTCCCACTCTGGAGCATGCCTGAGTCACGCTGCCAAATCTCGACTGCTTGGTAGAAACAGTCATCCATCTTGTTTTGCACCAGAATGTTGTTCAGCTTGGCCAGGTTGTCCTCTTCCTCTTCAGCGAGCTTGTACAAGCTCTTTGCAACTTCTTTGAAAGATGCCCCCTTTCGTATGAGTGTTTGGACTAGTGGCCAATCCTTTACACAACATGCGCCTCGGAGAGCAAGATCAAGGCAAGGTTCGCCGTTTTCCAATTCTACGCATAATTCCAAAAGTTTGCCCATGGTCGTTTGCCAATTCAAGTGAGATTGACCATAATATCGGCTGCAAAAGAGGCTACCAAAGCCGCCTTGGATGTATTTCGAGTATGATCCGGCTGGATTACTGCCTCGTTGTAGCAAAAAAGCGGCACATGCGGTATTGCATTCACTGCATGCGACGTTAAGAGGCGTTCCCAATTTGCCTCCTACTTCCTCTACTCGTGCTCCTTGGGAAACCAATTTTCTCACCAGGACGTCATCGCCAACCGAGGCTGCTAGATAGAGGGGGCTAGCATATGACGCCTGCCCGTTTTTGCTGTAGAAAAACATCTGAGATATCTCAGGAGGGTAAAGGTATCCGGGTAAACTTGGTTTTGCACTTAACAGATCTTCGTCGCAGGGGCGCAGGCGATCAATCAATACCGAAGCAAACCGACGAAGGCCGATGTAGATTGAGACTAGGAGGGACGACGGCAGGCGAAAGTTATTCCTCTGGAAGAGGTGAGCGCTCAGCCATGGTTCGTATGCGGATTTGTGTTGGAAGAAGCGTTGTATAGTGTCCAAGGTTTCATCTTCCTCTTCACCGGTCCTCGCATGGTCTACCCAGTACCTTATGGCGTATTGCAGAAAAGGAAATTTCTTTTTCGCCGTGCTGATGCTAGAAGTATTCTCAAAAAGCACACTCATCATGTACTCGAGATTGATCTTCGCCACGGAGCTCTGCGCTTGCAGGTTGGCAAAACTGTACTGGTAGATCCTTGGAAGTAGTCGGTCTGAAAGTAAGTATTCCTTTACCGAAAAGTGGGCTAGCTGCAGTTGGCGTCTAAGCGGGTCATCTGGCTCTTGCTGTATCGGTCCCCGTGCTCTTGGGGCACTCAGACTCACTCTCCTTGGCGCACCGAGAGTGACTAGGCTAGAACATACTGCTACTATCTCGAGTGGATTTGGCATTCTGTTCTGAATGCTGAAAGCTGGGGTTTGTGACGTATCCACAGCGTACGCGTCGACGGCCTCGCGTATCTCGAGCGATTTCTCGGCGAAAACGAGTAACTGTAGGAGCCTCATAGCATTCGATCGCTGATGATACGGAATAAGCTCGATGATCCGTGCGTAAGTGTCGTCCAGTGTATCTGGTAGGGACCGCAGAGTTTTACGCAGAGATGGGAGATCGAGGCAGTCTTCAATGGAATCCAGCTGGCAAGCTACCCAGCGAAACCTTTGAGATAGAAATCTTTAGTTGCCGACGAGATATTTTTTTTGTCTCGAGAAAGTGATAAACTTACATGCCATCAGCCTTAGCACTGAGCGTTTCCTCAATTTCCTGTTGAACATCTGGATGCGATTTCCATCTCCTCAGTTTAGGGTACCGTACAAAGTCTCGGACTCTCGCATGTATGTATTTTTTGATGTCTTCATCGACGGGATGCTGTGGGAATCCTGAGCTTTCGATGCCGGGACTGTGGAGAGCTTCTTCTATATCAGATTCTTTTCGGCTTGTGATGAGGATATTCACATTGCTCGCGGACGCATGATAGAAGGAGTAGATATGCCCAATCAACTCACTCCTCTCACTCCTATCAACTTCATCTAGCGCATCGAGTACGACAGTGACCTTTCTGAATGAGTTTGACAGTACTCCAATCTGCTCAACCAAGCACATGGTGGACGGCAACGAGCTACCAAAGGACATTTGTGGCGATTCGCGTAAGTCACGAAGCTTCTGCCAGGAATCATCGTTCTTGTCGCCGAGCTGAAATAAGAGTGATCGTAGAAAACCATCCAGAGATTTCTTCGATAGATCGTTAAAATCAAAGAAGTAAAAGAGGACGACGATATCCGGTGAAGAGGACGCTTTTGAGCGGAGATACTCAATGATAGTTGAGCTCAGAACGGTCTTTCCACATCCCGGCCGACCGTGTAGCCAGTGGAAGGAGTGCGGTTGTTCTTCCCATGATTTGAACTGGGGACTGTCAAGAAACCATTGGCCAGTATTTCCCTCTCGTTTGGACATGGCTCGACGCAGATTAAGCCATGGGTCCACCGGCTCCAGCCAGTCAATAATATCCTTCCGTTTTAGGCGTTGATTGGTATCATGTATGATTGTACTGGCTTCCTTCACATCTAGTGCAACTATACAGAGTCAATGATCGTGTGTATAGAAAGAATTAGTGTGGACTAACTTTCTCGAATAAGCTCTATCGCTTTCTCTGCATGTTCGACGTCCCGTTTCGGGACAAAATGAAGGAGCTCCCTAGCGTATGCTGCCGCCGTCACGGCCGCGTACGGCTGCCATTGGTCGTTCTTATGCGAGTCCGCGTAGTCGCATATCCCTCGAATGACCAAGCACGGGAAGTCGTTCATCAAACCGGCCGCTTCCATCTCCAGACACAAACACCGTGCGGGAATTCGCCCGATGATATCATCTCTTTCGTGCGAGTCTTTGACTAGAGTGTTTCCAGAGGCAATGACACCGTAGTGGAATCTCGGGCCCAGTCCTTTCCGTTCTTTGCGCTTGATCTCGTTCTCAGACTTGCATTGCTCGCAGGTATCCCCAGAAGCATGAGGGTAATCTGAACGGAACAAACGATCGTTCTCTGACCCTTGGTATACGAAACCAGGCTCGTCGTCTTCTGGTTCAGCCATATCGTCGCTGATTCTGCTCAGGTGTTGCTGGAAATCCGTCCTCTTCACTTTGTGACGAGCTTGAATCAGTGTCAGGGATTTCAGCAGAAACCCTGGAGGACTGTTAAGGAACCCTTTAGCCTCAGATCGCCCTCCTGTCGTGGCTTTACGGCAATCATATTGGTATACACCACCAGTTTGGCCGTCAGGCTGGCTGATAACGACATCGCCGAGTCGAATATCTGGTTTGCTCTGTGGCTGTGGGACGCCAGCCCCAACCCCAACCATCAGGCCAAACTTCACGCTCGGGAAAGCGGAAAGCAGGTTTGAAGCAGTTGTGGCTGCAGACGTCAACCCATATTCTCCAGCCTTCAAGGAGGCAACGACGACGTTGTGTCCAGCGATCTCGCCCCAAACGTATACATTGCTGTCCCTTGAACCCTGTAAAAAGTCCTCTGGAGCCCCGTGTTCTTCGTCGAGCATCGAGATAGCGGCTGTCAGCTCGAGGCTGAGGGCGGCGAGCCAGCCCACGGTGTAGGAATCGTTCCGCAAGCACTTTTTCGAGTCCGTTGTCGACTCACGGTGTGATGGCTTCGAAGGATCTGCGAGCGGCTCATGGCGCAACGATTCCGAAGGCCCTGAAGACTTTTGATTGCGCAAGCGCTTCGTTGGCTCCGAAGCCTCCTCACTGCGCGCGCGTTTCCTTGGTGGCATGGTCGGCTAACCGTCGACTGGCTATACAACGATGTAGTAAAAAGCGATGCAGCAAGAAGTACGGTCGTCTGTCGCGAAGTCAGTATCGCACTGAATGGGAGGGAGAAGAGCGTTGGGTTAGCTTCTCTGCCGACCGGCTGGCTCCCACCTGCGAGGCTGACACACCTGTGATAACCGATAAACCCCACCAGCTGCTACCAATACGGCTACTCTGAGCAATGGGCCGTCGAATGGATGGCCCTGCACTCGGGCGAACGCGACCCCGACGTCCTCACCACGAACCACCCGATCAACGGTCGTACAAGGCACAGGAGCTTGGCAAACGACGAATGACCAACCACACCGGCAGCCGTAAGCGGAGTCTGCATATAAGCGTGGCTGGACGACCTGGCCCAACGCCCTCTTAATGCAGTGTTGGGATCGGTTCGCGCCCGCCGGGGATCTAGGCCATGGACGCCCTGCACGTGCTCGTATGGCAGGAAAAAGTGCTCTTTCCTGTGGCACCTCGCACGCACGCCGTTTCGGCCTTCAGCGCGGCGGATAAGCATGCCACCGCCTACGGCAAAACGCCATCAGCATCTACCACGGCTGCTGGACCAGACTCTGGATGGTTGATCATCCTCGTGGAGAGATGATGTGACATAGTGCTGGCGCCGTGGGACGTCCCGGCGGGCGGCCATCTCGTCATGAAGGAGGCGGAGGAAGAACGCAGGGGAAAGAGCGTACATTCACCACCGAGCAGAGAGCGGTGGGCGAGCGCATCGGAGAGGCGTTGATGAAGGTTATGATTGAGCACGGCGTTAAGTCTGTCACGACAGCCCCGTTGGAGTATGTGATGGCGAAGGCGCCGTACGTGTAAGCAATAGTGGGGGCCAGGGAGGCTGAGCACGTGCGGCTTAACATTCAGGCGCTGACGGAGACGGACAGGATCCGGACGAATGCGGCGGAATCAGCCGGACCTATTCGTGAGATATCAATCAACGATGAGAAATGCTTACCATCCTCAGCCCTTCAAACATTTTTGCTACGAAAGGATTGAGTTTTCTGACAGCAGGAAGCGCCCATTGAGTCTCAGGCCTGCATGAGCTGGTAAGAGGCACGCTGCCAAGAGCTGTCTAGAGTGTGTAAGCGTCGGCAACTCAGGTCGATTGGAAAGTCCGCTGATGAATTGAGCTGGAGCGCAGTTGGTGATGTCTGAAGGAAGAAGCATGGGAAGTCGACAGATATCCAATGCTAGTGCGGGGTAGGTAATTTGTCATGGGCCAGATCCCCCGCTTGCGTCATCTTTGACGAACATCACTTCACGACTTCACCACTTTGCTTATCAATCTGCTCCGACGTCAACGTCAAGCCGAACTTTAAATACAACGTCCCCAGCCCCCGGGAAGCACAGAATCGAGCAGACACAGCCACACGATTCCACTCCGATACCATCCAAGCATTTCCGCCGACCCCATTCCCGCAATGGCACCACCCGACGCTCACATCTACCCCGAGGCCACCGGCCTAGCCATCGACACCGTGAAAGGTGAGCCCGCCGCCCCCATTCCCCGACGCCACACCCAACTAACACCCCATCCCCAGCCCACCAAGCCCCGGCGCCGCTCAAGCTCTACGCGGGCTGGTTCTGCCCCTTCGTGCAGCGCGTGTGGCTGGTGCTCGAAGAAAAAGGCATCCCGTACCAATACATCGAAGTGAACCCGTACCACAAGCCGCAATCACTCCTCTCGCTCAACCCGCGCGGCCTCGTCCCGACGCTCGAGTACGACAGCAAGCCGCTGTACGAATCCACCGTCGTCGTCGACTTCCTGGAAGAGGCGTACCCCGACCACGGCAAGTCGCTGTATCCGAAGGACCCGTACGAGAAGGCCCGGCAGCGCATCTGGGCGGACTTCGTGACGAGCCGCATCATCCCGGGGTATCATCGGTTCTTGCAGTATCAAGTGGAGGAGAGCGGGTGGGAGGGGTTTGAGAAGGTGAAGGGGGAATATCTGGGGTATCTGAGAGAGTTTATCAAGGAGGCGGATCCGGAGGGACCGTTTTTTGGCGGCAAGGAGCCGAGGGCCATTGATTTCAATATCGGGCCGTGGGTGGTGAGTATATCCGCTTCTCTTGTTGTTTTGAATGAGTGAGGCTGACTGGTTTGGTGGTGTAGATCCGCAACTGGGTCTTTGACGAGTTTAAGGGCGGCTCGGGCATCCCCAAGGAGGGCGAGGAGGGCGATGATGAGGTGTGGAGGCGGTGGCGCAAGTTTGCCGAGGCCATCGCGAACAGGAAGAGCGTCAAGGAGACTACGAGTGATAACGAGCACTACAAGCCGCTGTACAAGCGCTATGCGGACAATACTGCTCAGTCGGAGCTCGCAAAGAGCATTCGTGCTGGTAGGGGCGTTGTGTAGAGGTCGGGTCGAAGCGGGATGTGGAAGCTCTACCCACTGGTATTGGAGGGCAAAGGAACTTTTCTGATCTTCTGAATATCTACGAGGGGCTTCTACATAGATCAAAGGCTTGCACGCACATGATTTCCATGGGAATTTGCACGAGCAGTTAATCGTAACGACATTTTCTCGTCCGTAGCGGAGCTTTCATGTCATCCTGATCGACTCGTTGAGTATCTGGGTGGCTGCTTTCATGCAGGGTGACTGGAGTGCAACTTGATGCCGGAAGGCGCGAGGTCGGAGATGGTACAGCGGCATGATACGCTTGTCGGTGACATGCATGAGGCTGTCGTCCACACCGACCTGAACTTGACCATTCTCTCAGTCACTTCAAGTGACCTGCCCAGGCGAAAATCAAAATGGAAGGCTAACTCAAAAAACTGTTTTACACGTTTCATCAGCCTCATCCGCACCCGCAAAGACATCCATACATGAGCGTTTCTGCGATACGACTTCGCCGCCACTTAGATACCGACAGTCGGTTACACAGCAAATCAAATACCCCAAAAGACACCAGTAACGTAATAATAGCCAGCGCCACACGTTCTACTCGAAAACCATAGCCACCGCCGGAGGAGATAGACAACGGCTTCCAACTCTCCAACGCAGTCCCCGACCCACCACAACTACCGAAAAAGACAACACCACAGACATAATCACCGGCGACGGAAACGCCTGCCGAGCCCACCGCCACAGCTCCCAAATGCACCATAGCCAACCTGCGCCCCGCCCCCAACGACCCCCTCTACCGCCTCCACATCCTCGCCCACGACCTCCGCAACTTCGCGCAACAAACCGCCGCGCGGAACCGGCTGGAAACTGTCATCGATCCGTCTTCCATCCGGTCACCCTACTTATCCGATGAAGAGGCAGTGATGGTGAAGGGTCTGGAAGTCAAAGGGCGCACTATTTTGCAGATGATGGATATGCTCAAGGGAGGCTGGACCGGCGGATGGAGAAGAGGAGTGAGAGTGGCGATTATCTGGTTTGTGCGGCGCATGATCTGGCGCTGGTGATTAAGAGGGCGTTGGGGGTGAAGGAGAAGGAGCTTGTGAGGGATGCGGCGTTTCAGAAGTTGTTGGGAGAGAGGGGGGAGGTGTAGCGGGGTTTGGGGAACGAGAGGCAATTGGGATTTGGGAGGGGGTGAATGGAAAGGGAAAGGGGAAGAAGAGGGGGGGAAGGTGTGAGCGTAACAAATTAGAGTAGTTCTCCAAAGTAAATCTCACGGAGGGAACGAAGATGACGTTCTCATGTATTCTCGCCATGTCAAATGCTGCATAGATGAGATGAACATGTGCTACATTACGCATGAATGGGGTCTAAGACAGTCCGCTACGTAGGATTCTCCTCCTGGTCCGTCTGAGTAGACTCAGGAAATAGCACGGTAGAATCTGACCTTGTGTCTGACCTTGTGTCCAAAAAAACGGAGCCAGTCCCTTCCCCAGTCTGATTGTCAGGTTTGTAAGGCAAGCTACGCTCTAGTGTCCATTTCAGCAGTTCATCATACCCATTCATGAATGCATCCGTCAAGTATCTCACCCGCCACGGGAAAACAAATACCAGAATCCACATAGGGGATAGGATATGCTTTATGACAAATATAGCAGCTTGGAGTTTGAATATCTTCCACGTCCTTTTGGCGTGTTCGACATTGAATGCTAAAACAATTGGCGGCAAGATGAGTGCGAAGGATACTCCGACTTAAAGATGAAGTTAGCTAAGCAATTTCCTACTGATAAGTGGACTTACAAAGTAGACCAAGTACATATCCTAATGGCCAATTAGTTTCGCCGTCTTTCTTGGGGAAAGCTGATATCCCAAGTGCGAAAAAGGAAGTCATGAAGGAGAGTGGTAGCTTAGAATGGTCAGTATTTGCACAACTCTTCGTAAAAGACAATACTTACAAACACAATCGTCACTACTGTGAAGACGAATATTGTCTACAGCAAGTCAGGCCTGGGGCTTTTACGTTGATGGAGTTGGGCTTACGCTTCCTTGCTTTGCATTCTCTTCTGCGCCTTCTCGAGATAATCGTGCTTCCCATAGGTTGGCCTGTTTCTGCTTGAGATCGAGCAAGTCTGAGGCCTAAAATAAAAGTCAGAAATGCCGAGATAGTTCCATACTTACACTTACCTCTTTCTCGACCGACCTTGCTTGAAATTGCATCGAATGGAGGCTGCGCTGCGTGTCTTTCAAGCAGTCCTCAGCATAACCAACAGCTCTCCTCTTTTGAGCCCAGGGGAACTCCTTGATCTGTTTCAGGACTCTGAGCTGGTCCTCGGTTACGATTCTGATCATCTTGATCTCGTCTTGGATATCCTTGACTTCCTCTAGCAACTCAGTATCTTTCTGAATGTCAGAGAGACGACTATGAAGCTCATTTCTCTTTTGACGATAGTCTACGTGCTTCTCGTTCAATGAAGACAACTCTTTGGTCATCTTTTTGAATTCACTGAAGAGCTCCGTTCCCGTTTCTTCCTGCAGGGCTATTAGTGTCAAAGGGAAAGGATTAAGGATGCCGGGAATGACTTACGGATCTTGCAAGAGCACTCTCGAAATGTTGCAGGAACTGAAGTGACTCGGAACTTTGGTGTCGATCGAGAGTTTTGCAACAGAGTGTAAGGATCCGGGAAATGATGTCGACGCTTCCAGAGATTGGTATCCTCTCGGTATTCCTTCCCAAAACGCTCGCTTGGATGTCGTCAAACTGTCTTGCCTTTGCATCCACACCTCTGCGTGAGGGAAAGCACGATATGATCGTATCTGGCTTGTTTTCATCGCCACTCTTGATCAACCAGAGCCACAGTTGGTCGACCATGAGTATATTGTGAGACGATTCCTTGTCTGGGTATTCCTTCCGTGCCCAGCGTGAAACAACCTGGTCCTCATCACGACGGCTTGTATCTTTCAACATGTAGTAGTAGGATTGATCAAGGGTTCTGTAGACTTTTGTTCAGTACACGACCCAAAATGTGCCAATAACCGCTAGTGACATTTGGTAGCGTGAAATGAACATACCGGCGAGGCTGCAGTCGCAGACTGTAAAGGTTGCTTTGGTGCTTGTCACTCATGTAGCCTCGGACTGCCGAATGTTCCGCGGCATCGTCGGCCAGAGCAATCCGATCGTGACGACGACCAGCCGCTGAGTTTTGGGTATATTCAAAGCTTTTGTCAGGGTTCCGGATCACTTGTTCAATCAGTTTCTGTCTCTCAGCGTCTTGGTAGCTCATGTAAGGCATCTGTACTTTGTCAGCGATCCACCCCGATCTCTCAATCCCACTCATAAGACTGACCAATATTGCCCATGCTGTTTTATCGTCCCCGTTTTGACCTTTGCCAAAATTCTCCAACTCAACTGTTTGCGGGCGCATACAACGCTTGATATAAGAGTCAGATATCTGTCATTTCGAAGAAAATTGAAGCCTTACACCATGAGGAAGACTGCTTGGCCTTGGAGGGGTCGGCCATGGCCAGAAGGGGTAGTCTAGCTTTGCGAACAGATCCTGTCTTATTTAGCCTTTTGTCTCAAGCCGTTTGTGCGCTCTGTACACACATGAATCCAAGCCATCTGTAAGCGAGTTAGTAGATATCGAATTTGGTGACGATGTGGAAAATTACGTTGTTCATTGGAACATGGAACCAGAGACATGCCATCGGAGGCTCGCCATGGCCTTCATCAGCGTCAGCATAGCGCATCGCATCAACGACCTTCTCGATGCTTTGACTGTCGTAAATGAGGTCATTTACAGCGCGATGAAGCGGGACATGCTTGTCAGGTAAAGATCCATCTTGGTTGGCGGCAAATACTTTTCGTAAGACCATGATTGTTTCTTCGCAAGCTTTCCGGGCATGAGCGTCCGCCGGGGAGCCTTGAACAAGGCTCTGACCAAGACTTGAAATACCTTCGACGAGTGGTAACTCCATCAAGGCTTCGTTCATTTGTCCAATGGAGATCGTCAACGGCGAGTGTCCGTTTTTGTCCCTGAGAGTTGGGTTGGCACCAGCTCGGAGAAGGCTTGTTGCCATGGACCTATATTTTTGAGTGTTTCTGCAGGCAACAATATGCAAAGCTGTCCTGCCCGATCTGTCTCGGTGGTCAACATCGATTTTGTCGAGTTCCAGAAGCCGATGCATGGCTTCTTGAAAGCCTTGCTTCGCGCAAACGTGAAGCGGTGTTTGGTTCCTGCTGCTCTCGACTTGGAAGCTGCCTGAAATATCGGTCAATAAGGCACCAGACACGGCACCTTTCAACAATCGATGGAACTGAATGGCGTCTGGTAAGAAGTTTTCAAGACACTTGAACTCTTTTGCGCCACGTCCGCTCAACCTACCAACACTCGCTATGTCGGAATCCGAACACAATTCGGCAATTTCCTCCCAGGACTCCAAGATCTCTCTGTCTTCGACATGCTTCTGATCCTTTGGACTTCCTGGTTCCTCTTTTGGAGCGGCTTTCCCTTCGTTTGACGTGACTTTTTCCTCTTTCGAAAGAGTCTGCTCGGAGAAGGCAAGAATTGATATTCCTTTGTTTGTTGCCTCTTTGAATTGTCGTCTCCAGTAATCGAGCTTGTACGATGCTGACTCGAAATACGTGTTGATGTCTCCACTATATGTTAGTCTCACATTCTTGTCGAACCAGCTCTTCAGATGGGTGAAGTTCAACAGCGGGGCCCCGAAGAGAATGACTGCAGCTGTCGCAGACTGCAGCTGCTCCCAATCTTTTCTCTCATCACCTTTGATCCTCGAATCTGTAAAGAGAATCTTGTCAATGACTATCGAGCCGTACCCGTGACCGATGAAGATAATCGGTTTCTGTGGGCGGGTTTTCCGGAATGCGATGATGTCCTTGGAGATATTCGAGACAAGTGTTTCCAACGATATGTTGGGCGGGACCTTGCGGGAGGCGCAGAAAAGGTCAAGACCGTATCCTATGATGTTTGCTTTGGGTAGAGTGTGGGGCAGCATGTCCTTGTCTGACATCCAATTGATCTTTCTTGACGACTTGGCTGGCTGGCCCATTGGCTCATCAGCGGGCATACTGTATACTCATCAGCACACTAGTTTTAATCACCAAATGTTGAGTACCCACAAGGTCAAGAGTGGCAAGTGCTTGAGCTTGGCTATGTCCTGAGTTGACATTCGGCTCAGTAAGTTGCTTTTCGGCCTTGCTTCATCCTTAGTAGCCGATTCCGGTGCAGGAGATAAAAACACCGAATCCCTCAAGTGGTCGGGATGAGTGCTATCACCAACGTAGATAGCAACGACATCCACAAAACTTGGAGATCCAACGTCATTACAAGGTTGGAAGAAAATCGGCTGATATCCTCGATAACTCGGTTGTGCTGAGATCGACCTGCCCTCCTCCATGAGTCTGTGGAAAGCAAGCTATCAGTGAAATACCACAGGGAGCGCAAGAGATAAACATACCTGGCGAGAGGCGACATTATTCACCTCGCAACATTAAGATGACCATTTCCAGGCTACAAAAATGCACCACTGATAGCCAAGAAGATGAATATATGAAAGAAAGCTTTCTCAAAAGTGTAGGATCAAATGGGATGGTCGATAGAAATGTTTGCTTCTCTTGAGCCGATCGGATTGGACTGCCCAGCCCCTGCGCATTGTTAGTTCAGCCACTTTCAGGACGGAGTACCTACTTTGTTTGAAAGCGTGTGGTTGGTAAAGGAGAGCCGGGACCTTAGTTCATGCAGCCATTAACGAACTGCGCAAATTATTTGGTCTTAGAGTGCTGCAAGCTCAGAGGTACAGACGCGCTTCATATATTGCAGACCGAGGCTGCTTTCTCAGCAACCAGGCTGCTTCATCAGCAGTCCAGCCGTTGCTACGATGTAGTTAGAAACTACATTGCATATGCACATGCATTTCAGCTGAATCCTTTAGGATTCAATTCAGTCAATGCAGTAAGCCGAAAAAGAAAATTCAGGCAGTGCACTACGGTTTCCTGCTTTATCCATTAGCTCCTTAGACCTCGGACAACAGCAAAACTACGTAGATACACTCCAACATGACGGAAAGAAAAGATGAAGTCGTAGCAGTACTTAATCTACCTCTAATTCCTTCATGTTACCTTCAGCGCGGCATTCATGCTTTGTAGACCAATGAAAGTTGTCCTGGAGCGGGGTTTGCATAGTGCATGAGACATGACAAAATCTCAGCTTCAGCCTCGTGCAATGTCGCACAACCTTCCTCTCCGCTCTTGCCGAACGGCACCGATTGTCAGCTGAGATGGTCATCTTGCGTCGAATTCAGGGAGTAGATCCTCAATGGCTAAGCCACTTAAGCCATCAATACTGAGAAGCATTCGGCAAAGTCCAGCACCAATCTGCATGTAAGAAAAATATGACTGTAGTATAGTGGCTCTATGTAGCTAACAGCAGGAGAAATGCGCATAGCTATTGTTGAATGTGCTTTTCTGTAGCTTCTGGCGCGATCAACAATTGTTGAGTAGCATATGCAGCATTCTGAGTAATCATGCAGTACGAAGGACCTGGCATGGGGAGATTAGGGACCCATGCTCGCAGAAACACGCGTCTCGGCTTCGTAGTCTTTTTCAATTGGCGCCACGTGCTCAGCTTGTGAGTTGTGGCGTTTTATCCTGGAATAAGACTCATCCAGACATACATATCTCCCCGCAACGCAGATAGCAGGAGTGGCACCAGTATGATTGCCCACCTCTGGCAGACGCCCGGCTGACGTTTTCCTCCCCCCATGTGATGCATGAAGCCTGGCGAAAGCCATGTGAAGCCATAAATGATAAGCTTATACCACCCATATCCACGGACGCTGATTGGAAATGATTGCGGCTTATGGCGGATTTTCTCATTGCATGAAGTGGCTTTCGCCACTTAGATGCAATAATTTGCGCCGGGCGGCTTCACGAATACGGACAAGAATATATGTACATGGTGTAATTTTTGGAGAAAGGCATTGAACGCCATCAAGTATGATCAATTTGTAAAGCGGAACGTGAACCTGGAAAACTTTCAGCTGTTCAATTTAATGTCCAATCTGTACCAGAGCGACCCTAATCGCTGCTATGCTTCTTCGAAGCTGACTTTCTGCCGGTCTTAAGTGCATCGCTGGTCCTGACATCACCATCGTCGTCATCGTCACTACTCGGAGACTTCCGCGTGTACTTCCCCACCGTCGAACCACGAAGCAAGAGTCGTGAGGAGCGCTCGCCGGTGAATTCCACCTCTCAAGCTACTGTTATCGATTTTCGCCCCCTACCTCCAAGCCTCCTTTTCCTCGACCTCCCTGGGATTGCTGAGGTATTTTCAACCCCGCACGAGGCTGCGGCAACTCTTTCGAAGTACTTCGCCTCCAGCACGAGCTTCTTCGTTTTCCCTGCCGCAGGAAGACGGAGACGATGGCGTTGATGCTGAGCTGCTACTGCTTACGCTGAGCTGCTACTGCTTGCGCTGTTGGGGAGAGATGTCTGCTTATCAACGAGGCAGAATGAAGCCCCCACCATACGGCGAGGCTGAAGTGCTGCTCCAGCTTTTGCACCCTCTTGTCCGCCTCAACGCCGAGGTTGCCAAAGGTGAGAAAGTATTGAGATATTCAGACGTGATCGGTGATGCGTTCGGCTGTGGATGTCTTTCCGACCCCCGGCTTTGCACTCGGCGAAAGCTGTATGTGATCACGCACCGAAGTTTTGTAAGTGCAGCTCGATAACTGATTGAGTAGACTCCATCTCGGCACACTGATGAGCTGGAGTTCTATTTCAACAATTGTAATTTCTTCGATCCCAGGTGACTATTGACTACAGATCAGCTCTACCACCTCCACAGCTGGCGCCGGCAACCATTTTGCGTGATCCAGTGTGAGAGAAGCATGCCTTTCTCCTTCCTTCGCAACAAAGTCGCGGTACTCGGATTCTGAAAGGCCAAGCGCGGTGAAAATGAGCACCTCTGCGTCCGGCGACGGATTGAATAGGTATCTATCACCCATCTCAGGACGGTTACCCTTGTGCTGCCATGAAGCGACATGTACCTCATCCAGATGAATACTGTAAGACAACCATGAGGAGTTAAAGTACTCTTGTGGTTCTGGATCAACCAAGTCGAATTCGTACCGGTCGTACGTCAAGTATTGAATGTTTCTCGGTTCACCCCATTCCCCAATGATGCTCCCAGGCGCACCATGAAAACGGCAAAGAATTGCGACCGTCAGAAGATAGTCGTTCCGGCTCATTCGTGCGTACGCAACGGACAAAATGTTCGCGTAGGTGGGTATGATGAGCTTGAAGTCCGCAACGGAAGACATCCCAACATGTCCAACGAGCACAGCGATGATCGTATCAGCGAAACTCGCTCTCCAGGCTTCCTCAAGTTCGAAGCCAATACGGTATTGCCGAACCTCTGGTGGCAAGACGCCATAGGGATCAACAGGTCCCATCTCTGTGCTATCTCCACCACTGTGCCCTACGTAGATCACCTTGGTGGGATTGTATCGGAACAGCCGTATCTCGCTCAGGATCCACGGGCGTCGAACGGTATACTTGAGCTGTTCATCGTACATGTCGTAGGCGGCGAAGACTGGTATCCATTTGTAGAGGGTCGAGAACGCAGTCACTTGTTCGATAAGAGCGTCTCCGGGTAGTTTTTGGTCGATGGAGATGACATCGATGAATAGGTACCGAACCCCCCGCTTTTTGGCGCAGAATATAACGCCCGAGATGTTTCGAGAACCTCGGAAGTGCAAGTCCCCATCCCATCGCCATGACACCACGGCAGTCTGGTTGGGGTCTTCAAGGGGAACTTTCACCATCCGTGTAGGGAGATCTGGTCCCTTTCCATTTCGCGCCATGGTCAATGGCAGCAGATCGGCCTCATCGACCTCGTTTACAATGAGTGCACGCCATTCGGACACCATGCCATACTTGGCTCTTGCGAGCAGCGATATTATCACGGGCGACGGTAGGAGCGACCGGTGGGCGAACAGCCCCAAGGCAACAGGCATTTGCAGAAGATGGAAGACAAAGCTGAATATGGTAAGGCTCGATCGGAGCGGGGATGACAACAGTCAAGATACGATGGTTAAGGTCTGAAGTAATGGATAGAAATTTAGGAGCGACGAGGAGTTGTTGCAAGGACTTTCATGATCGGAGGGGTCAGACGAGGCTGAAGTCTGAGTTGACCCCCGCTCTGACAGCTGGCGTCTCGCAAATTAACCGCACAAATCAGCTTGCCGTTGGGTGATCATTTGAAGCAGGTGGCACTTCATTGGTTCAATTCGGTTATGCGTGCTATCTGATGTAAGTGAATCGACTCAAAGGTCAGCGTCAAATCTCGTATTAGAGAAAAGGAAAATCGATTCTCTTCCCGCCATATCTTTCAATCTTGGTCATGTCCAAGCCCAATGTGACGTAATGGGTTACAGCAGACACAAGCCAGCGTTTCTCATCTCTGTAAGACAAAGTCCAATTTTGACCATTCACTTTCCATACGGTAGTCCCGCAGCTCAAGCGCCATCATGTCCCTCCGTGAGGTCCTTCACAATGGCATTCGCACCAACAATGGCGAAGCACATAGCCGAAAGTGTCGGATTGGAAGCACTCGGGGTGGGAATAACGTTGCAGCCTCCCAAAAAGAGGTTGTCGTGACCCCAAACACGCGACTCGCTATCGACGACCGAGTCCTTGACGTCTCTGCCTGCTCGAGTGGTTCCCTGTTTTCAAGAAGATATAAGTCCGCCATTCACCAGAAAGAGAGGAAGAGAAAGTGAAATGAAGGAGGAAACAGCAAGGAGGGTCAACTTACGCAGATATGCAACGCCGATCCCGGAGGAAGGTACCTGGGCTCGGCGCCGGGAAGCCAGCCGCCCAAGTTCGAAGCGACGTCGACCATGCTGGACGACCGTATCAGCACATGCTCCGTTCGAACACTTCCCCGCGACAGGGGTCTACTCACTCCTTCATCATCAGATGCGCCGTCTCGGCATCCTCATCCGGGACCTGGAAGTGGAACGTCGGCTGCGGCATGTTGTACCCATCCCTGATCTTCTCGGAGAAGTCGACGTAGTTGCTGTAGATGGGCTGCACGGCGCTGTAGAAACGGAAGTCGACCACCGTACGCTGATCGATATCGGCGGGCGTCTGGCCGTAGGAGAAGGCATCTCTGTGGATCTGCGGTCGAGCTTCTCAGCGGGATGCCATGGTGACTTATCACCAAGGCCGACTCACCTGGGCGTGCCATGGACGGGCTTCCGTGACGGGCATCCAGACCTGTTTGGGTCAGTGATAGCTGGGAGTCGACTAAGTGAAAGGCTTACCTGCGGATCAGGATCGTTGAACGGGAAAGGCAGCGGGTCTTCGGGCCACTTCTGCTGGTGTTCCTTGACGATCTTGTCCCAGCCCAGATGCCACGGGTCGTCCTTGACCGACTCGACCAGGCTGCGCTTCAGCACGACCTGGCAGAACGTCATAATCTGCTCCGTAAGGTAGTGTCCCTATTTCGCTTGTCAGCAACGTCCTGTCCATCCATCCATCCAGCACCCGTACTCACCAGCGCCGGCAGCGACCCCTCCTCGGCCCTAAACCCCGAATTGAACAGAATCCCCGGCGTCAGCACCGCGCCCGCACACACTACATACCGCTCCGCCTCGACCAAAACATACTCGTCCTCCAACAAATCCTTCACCAACGCGCCGCGAACCCGGCCGGTGCAATCCTCCCGCAACAGCTCCACACACTGCCACGACGACCTCAGCTCAAACAACCCCTTCCCCTTCCCCTCATCCCCCGTCGCGATCTTGCCCAACACGGTCGCCGCGCAGCTCCACTCGACATAATCCGCATTCCCCTCCCCCCTCCTCTCGCACGCCAGCGGCAGCGCCTGGAAGCCGCGGCCCTGGCCCTCGTGCGCCTCCCGCAGGACCCTGAGCACGAGCTGCTGCCGGATCGAGGCGTCGAAGGACGTGCTGTTCGTCTTCATGAGGGCCTTGGCTTCGGCGTAGAGCGATGCCCATTGCGTGGGTGTGAAGAGGTCGGAGCGCTCGAGCGCCGGGTGCTGCTCCGGCGTGCAGCACGTCCAGTGCGAGCCCATCCCGCCGACCGTCCGCGTCGCGGCTGCTACCGGCAGGTTGTCGTGGGCTTCTTGCAGCGGGTTTTGGTTGTTGCGGATGTTTTTGCGGCTGCGGGGGGGAAGAGGGGGAGGGTGGGGGTTAGCGTGGGTGGGTTGG
This sequence comes from Diplodia intermedia, assembly GCA_021495925.1. NCBI lineage: Eukaryota > Fungi > Ascomycota > Dothideomycetes > Botryosphaeriales > Botryosphaeriaceae > Diplodia > Diplodia intermedia. The sequence continues at coordinate 5,262 of JAKEKT010000092.1, read as the reverse complement.
TGGGTGGTGGGAGGGAGGGAGGGTGGTTGCTGCTTACGTGGACCAGGACGTCGGGTCGAGGTTGACACCGTGGAATTTGTCGACGGGGACGGAGAGCAGTTCGAGGCCTCCCTGGTGTGGTTCAGTCACGGGTCGTGCGAGGTCAAGGGCGATCGTACCTGAACGACTCTGTAGGTCTCGGTCAGTGCGTGTCGATGAGGCTGGTGGGGAGGAGGAGATGCTTACTTGATGAAGCTGTCGAGATTTTTCTGCACCTGCAAACTGTTCTTCTTGTGGTCGCCGGGGATGGGCCGTTCCCTTGTGTACTGGATTAGATGATGACGATCAAACCGGATGCCTTGTGGCTTACTGCGCTCCCATTTCAATCATGAGGACATCGATACCAGCATCCACGAGCTTCCTCGCGTACGTGGCTCCGATCGGGCCCGAGCCGACGATGAGCACCTTCGGCTTGAGCACCCGCGCGTGAGATTCAACATTCGCGGAGCCCATCGTTTCGTCGGGTGATCTGGTTGTGACAAGTTTTTGAATTCTTGCAAGGTGGACGAGTTGATGGACATGAAAAGAATTCGGAGTGGAAGGAGGCTGCCTTTTATGTTGAGCGCCTCAGAGTGCTAGGCCTTGTCAGTGTTCTCGCTGCCTTCTTTTCTGAAACGGCTTCAAAAGGAGGCAACGAGGGGTCAGTCATATTGTGTAGCTGTTGGGCACTACCACTGCCGTCAGCCGAGAGAAGCAATGCAGGTTGGAGTTTCCAGGTACTCCATATGCCGAATTGAGGGAATCAAACTTGACCGGTGAAGGAATATCCCGCTCGTTATTACGGCAATTCAGATCCGCAACAGGCATACTCATCACATGCAATACTTGTGAGTGGAGGTGCGGCATCAAGCAGCGTCACACCATATCTGCGTGGACGCCTGGATAATTTGTGATACATCATTTTGTCTGGGATTGGGCGGTTCTTCGTTTGCCTGAATCTGCACGTTCACTGAAATGGAAGTATTCGTCAAGGATGGACATTTGTGACACAGGGCAAGCAACATACCAGCACATCCCGTTCGAAGCGGTCACTGCAGGGTGAAACTGAGGAAGTGGGGAAGACATGGAGAAGTGCAGCCATGTGTAACAGTACCGTTGTTTTGGAACTTCGGTGTAAGCGCCAAGGAAGAGCTGGATGTGCGTGGAGGCGGTAAGTCTAACCAAATGCGGAATTTATCGTCAATGAAATACAGCTGAGAGGAGTCGTGTGTCGCTCGACGTTGGTCATCTGGAGCCGGTGCATAGAACCGTATCTGGAAATTGGTAGGTACCACAAGGGTGAAGAAATCGATAATATGTTGCAGCATTCCGGAAGCTGAACCGCAGACAGCCGGTCTCAGATATATCCCGTAGTAAACTCTACAGATAACCCCCTTACGAGCTTTTCCCCAACAATCCAGAATGGTGTAGAAACGTGGCTTTCATATTCAAAAAAAAAAAAAAAAAAAACCTCCAAACCGATGTAGCCGCCTCGGTATCCCACTTGCTGCTGACTAAAGCTGACCAAGGGACTGAAGCTTTCCATGGATGGAACACCTTATTTACCCTATATCGTAGAAATGCTTGAGCTAGACAATCACTAGCTCTTGATACACCTTTGCCTTCTCATCTGTCGTCATGGACTTCAGTTTCTGGAACCAGAGCTTCGCCGCCTTTGCCCGACCGGCGCGATCCTTGGACGACCAAGACCCGACCCTTTCGTACACCCCACTATTCTCTACAGTTTCCCGCAAGAGAATCCCCTGCATCCTCACAAAAGGGCCGTCATAGTAGGTCAAGGGCGCACAGACGAAGGGCCGTGCATCTACCTCTGCTGGGTCGATGGCTTCGTCGAGGACCGCATAGCCGAACGTTTCATACGGCCCCTCCAGCATGGGAAATGTGATGAAATGGACCGAGTTGTCGTAGCTTTCAACGCCACCTGAACGAGCGATCCATGGAATGGTGTAGAGACGCAGCCGCCGCCGCCCCGCGAGATCGCCCCAGTTGTCCTCCGCCACGTGAGACTCTTGCACGTCTCGGACCTCGGCCATGTCAATGTCAAGGCATGCCGGGTTCTGCGTAAACATCTTCACCGGCAGCATGGTGGACGTCCAGCTCCACGTCGGCGCAATCAACGGGCGCGGTCTGCCGAGGCCACCAAAAGGATGCGCTCTCCGCGGCTCGTCGACGGACCAGTACAGCTGGGTCACCAGCCGACTCCTCCAGAGGCCCGCGACGTAGTCGTCGCCCAGAGCCAGTTGCATTTTCATGGCCAACCCCGCTATCGCGATCGGCCGGTCTTCGCTCTTCGTGAGCTTCGCCCGGGAATAGCTCTCGACTATGGCGCACCAGCTGTCGTGGATCCACGACATCTCCTCGGAGCGGCGCTCGTCGGCGATGCGGGCCCGGCTCGATTGAAACGCTTCCAGACGCCCGGTGAAGGTTTTGTAAAAGCGAAGATGTTCGTCCGTGTAGACTTCGGGCAGGCCTGCGGGATGGTACTCGGTCGCGTTGAGGCACTGGCACTCCCAGAAGACGCCGGCTTTGGTGAAGTGCAGCTGCCGCGGCGACAGGGTCCGCTCTTGCAACACCCAGCCCCGCTGCTCCAGCACGCTGTTGTAGACGTAGGTGTTCCACGTATCTGTTCGGAAAATGGTGTGCGGCTTGGAAATGCTTTCGTCTTCCCAGGCCCACACGCCTGCTTGGAAGGGTAGGACGAGGCTGGGGTCTCGATCCAGGAAGAGTCCGACTGATGAGTCCTTGGCGCCCGTCGCGGCGAGGTTGCACCAGGAGTTGCTGTATACCAGATGCATGGTTTGAGACTCTCTGCTCCAGTCGTCTCTGGAGTCCTGCTGGATGCACAACGAGTCGATCCACAGGTATCTGATCCCCATCTTTCTGGTCGTGACGACTGCGTCTGAAAATGTCTTCGGAAGCTTCTCGACTGGAAACCCTCCTTTCAGCTGCTCGCACGTCTCTTTGGTAAGCGAGATAAGCATCCTCTGGCCCCAGCAATGCGAGAGTGTAACGTATTTGTCTGGGGATTTTCCGTTCGACTCCACCAAACGCACTAAGTTTTCGGAGGTGTCCGTTGCTTGGACATCGATTAGACGTGTGGGCATCCATCCATCGTCTTTAGTGTGGGGTCCGCAAGCTTCATGGTCCGAGGAGCAGCTCGTCAACCAGTTCGAGATGACTCGCCATGTCTTCTCGTCGTGCGCGATATCTTTTCGGTGCGGTGTCGAGACATCGTTCCACTTTGTAAAAATGTGTTTGTCTTGAAGGCCTGCCAATGGTCAGTTCCTTAGTTCACTATCGTTTCCCATATCTAACGACCATACCGGGATGCTCAAAGGCTTGGAATGTCCTAGTGCTAGCCCCTGCCGAGATAGTCAGGCGGTGTCTTGCCCAGGTCTGCATGATGTATTCGTCGCGAGGATGATCAATCTTTCCAAACCCCTCGCTCGAGACTTGATTGCAGAGCAGGCACCCGGATGCGGCAGTCTCGAGAATAGAAGCCAGAGAGCGCTGGGGTTCCGCGTTGATACTCCGAAGTACATCCTGACAGTTTTCACAAAGGGTAATTTCATTTCCCTCTGGAGGTGGCCCAGATTCCGAGCTTGTGGAAGATTGGTTGGAGTTCAACATTGTGTGCAGCAAGACTTCCGCTTCCGAGACTGTGTTCACTGCCGTAGACAATGGTAGTCCAGTGATTTCGCTTATCTTCAGAATCGCTGGTGCGCAGCTCTAAGTCAGTAACGACGAGACGCGACGGTTTTTTGGCTGCTGGTGAGATGTTGAATTAGCATTTTCAAGGGAATCGTCAGATATGTGGCGGGGTAAATACTCAAGCTAAAAAAAAGTGGGGCGCATGGACTGGAAAAACATCGTCATCTCTCCCTGAGTCTGCATGGAATAATGTTGCGAGCCAAAGGTAGGCGCTGTGAGGCAGTTGCTAGCAGTGTTTAGTATCTGGTTCGACAGCTACACATTCGTCTCTTTGTAGTGTAACTTGGGCAGGCTCCCTGCTGCTTTGCGACATCTGCTCTGATTAACCGAATAACGCGGATATACTTTTCGCACTTCTTCAGGATATCATGCCTTGGAGTACGAGAAGTTTCAATTCTTTCATTTCTCCGCGATTAAAGGATACAAGGTGCTGGATTAACTGTGTCGATTCCATCACAGCCACGTCAAATAGTATTTCGTATGTACACGGTACGTTTGGCCCCCACGGGACTCGGGACACTTACAGAGGAAACATGTTGTGATTGACTTTGAGATGCAATAGAGGAACATCAGGCTCGGTTTCAATGGACTATGCCATAATAGAGGAGAAACAGTTTCAATGGCAACGACTTTCTCAAATCTGAGTGTCTTCAAAATGGATGGACCTTATCATCCGTCAGTCCACTCTCTTAAGAACACACATCTCTGTGAACTTTATGAAGCTAAAAGCTTCCAATCCATTTTCTTTGAATATTTCCCTGGGTGAGCCTGGGATCTTGGCACTGCGTCAGAACTAGATGTTCTGTCCCGAAACCTCGGCGGCTGACGCAGAGCATGTAAGCACCAATTTGACACCAGCAGCCCTTAGCTGCTGACATGCGCCGATCCCTGGAACCACCAGAGTTATTCTGCTACTACATACATATAAAACCTCGCCCGCCCTCTACATATACACTGCTTCTTACATTGCATGCCTCTCAGGTGTCTATCGGAAAGGAGGCAGATCCCGACAGACCCTGAAGATCCCGGTCCCGGTCTACGCCACCCTTATCTAGCTACCTCACCAGCTACCCCGCCCCCGCACCCCGCTAGCATACGTCAAGCCAGCACGACCACCAGCCACAGCCGTCACACAGCTCCGCGCGCTAGCTGTACCCACGATACCGGAAAATCCATAATCACGAAGCCTTGACTTTCCGGAGCCGGCAAACATGGGCTCGCACGACAGCAGCGCCACCGACTCGCCCGTCCCAATCGTGGACTTCGGGCCCTTCTACACCGGCGACGAGGCCGCGAAGAAGGCGGTCGCCAAGGAGCTCGACCACGCGCTGTCCACGGTCGGTTTCGTCTATCTCAAAAACCACGGCGTGCCGCAGGAGCGGGTGGACGCGGCATTCGAATGGGTGAGTCCAACCAAGCACCACAACCACCTTCCCCCGATACAAACCCTACTACTCATGAAGGATTTAGATATTTTACATCTACTTCACTTACAGCAGGTCTGATAACTGG